>SNQJ01S0064831.1:0-14024 GCA_010110895.2 Picea sitchensis
CAATTGGTTTCCACTTGGACATATATCATTCTCATCAAGGGCATCATCCATCTTTATCAATTGGTTTCCACTTGGACATATATCATTCTCTTCAAGGACATCATATCAATCAATTACTTGACATCAATCAAACCAAGCCATTTACATCAATGACATATGATCCAACATTCTCTCAAATAATCAACCTATTTGCATCAATGACAACATGATCCAACAACATTTCCATCTCCCTGCATGATCTTTTGGAATCTTCACTATGCCAACGCTCACCTTGTTTTTTTCCCTTCTCCAGGAAGATGACCAAGGCAAGGGCATCACACGCTTGCTTTTTTGAGTGGAATCTAAATGGAAGGGCTTATGGATTCCAATCCTATTACAAGTTCAGTGAACACAATCCTTTGTGCATGAATACCGATCAACCAAGCCCTCCCTCCTCCCTTGGTAAAGTCCAGACATACCAAAAAATCAATGGAAGATCCCTTTTCTTACCTTTCTTCACTAGATAAATCACTCAAGAGGCATTTCCATCTACTTGTATCCCAAACACACTTCAACATCTTGATTGTTCACATCACACTCTTGCCTCACTTAAGGTACATGATTTTTAAAAATGGCCCATATTTTAGACTGCTTCAGTATTGAGAAGACTTATATCATGTATCTTATATCATATATTATATATATGATAATGCTTATCTGCATAGGGGGGCAAATACCTGTGATGAATTGGGAAACCAAGACGAGAATTGTTGTTGGAGTAGCTCATGGAATAACATATCTACATGAATGTTGTAAACCCATTGCATACCGCTCATCATTTATAATTTATTCTTTTAGTTGTCTTGACGTAAATTCATTTTTATCTTGGCTTTGAATGATGGAGTTTTCTTTGATTTCTTCATATAGGTCATCCCAAAATAATGCATAGGGATATCAAGGGATTGAACATTCTTTTGGATGACATATTTGAAGCACATGTATGGCTTCTTTAGGATTTATCATCATAACCAAATGGATACTTGTGTCTATAAGTTTTGTATGCCCTTATGTTGATGAAATTCTTGTTTCTAATGTTTTTTTCTTATTTACAAGTGTTAGATTTTGGACTTGCAAAACTAGCATCAGATACCAATACACATATGACAACCTGTGTCATGGGAACCTTTGAGTAAGATGTAGATGTTTCCATTTTCCCAATTTCCAAAGTATTGATTTGTGTGATTCACTGGTTTCCTAAGAAGGTTTAGATGTTTCCTTATTAAGTGTAAATTTTATTTTCATTGATTTGGGTTTTTCAAGTATATGACACCGAAATATGCATCAAATGGAAAGCTCATTGTTAGGTCTGATGTATTCTCATTTGGGGTTGTGTTATTGGAGCTTATGATTGGGCGAAAGCATGTTCATGTAACAAAACCTCTTGGAGACGAGATCTTGGTTGAAAGGGTATGTATATACTCTGAAACAATCATCATGAAAGAAAAATGCATCTTTTAGAGGGATTTTTGCAAGATTATTGTTCTATGCTGCACTCTATTTAAAAAAAAATTACTTTAATATGGTGCTTGATTCACATGCATTTCAAATTTTCAACAAAAGCATGTTTCAATGGACAACATTTGCAACTTACTCTCGACCACACATCAGGTAATACTTGATATTCATGCCATCACACTATGCTTCGCTCTTATTCCATCTTCCTGTACACTTATTTTGCTAGATATGCCTCTCTCTCCATTAACTCTAGAAAATCTAAACTTATCTTATTTCTTCATTACATGTTGTGGGTTTCAATCCAAACAAGAATATCTATTTGGAAAAATTGATATGCAAATTAAGTTGGTACCTGGAAACTTTGCAGGCATGGTCACTGCCTACTATTTATGTATTATTAATTAAATCTACTCTATTCCTATTGAATGAAAATAATTAGCACAACTTTCATCCATTCTAAAGGTATATTTTATGCTAACATGTTGTTGTTGTTATGCCCCTTGCAAATATTGTCTCAAAGCCCCAAGCACAATGAAATAGAATTTGAATTTCTAGGCAACTTTTCAGGAAATCCCTATATTATGCACACTAATGTATGTGCTCAAAGCCTTGGTAATCGTGAGCAGTAGTTTTATTTTTGGTTCAACCCAACCCTGGTTTCCACACTCACTCCATGCTCATGACACCAAACCAAATTATGCATGTATTATAATTACTCTCTTCATCCATTCATCCAATATAATACAAATTACAATCTGTCAAACTAACATAAATACATGTTTGTTTCCTCGGTGTTGGAACCACGATTGCTTTGAAGTGCCTTTATATCTCTGTGTGTTTGCATTTATATGTCCATGTGTTGCACATGTAATTGTTTTAAAGTGTTATAAACCCAATGGTTTGAGGGCATGTTTATCTTCCCGTTCATACTGCACATTCAACTTTTCCATTCATGTTGTACACCCTTGTATATTTAGTATATTGTATTTATTTATAAATAATCAATCTGGATCCTACCATAAATGAAGTGTTACATCTAGAAACAAAGAAAATACAGGTCGAAGTTGTAGGAATGTGGATTGGCGGGGCTCAAAGAAGAGGTTGTGACCATCTCCAGTAAGCACATGTCAAATGAATAAACATCTACATGTTCATTATAATCCTCTTCATATAATTATAGATCCATGAATTCCGGTGTACCAATTATAGTGTTCATAGCATGGTCATTTGCCAAGATAGCAAAAAAACCTAATGCAATACAATGACAAAACATCATACCCTTATTAACTGCAAGCACCAATGTTGCAGAACATCGAGAGATGAAGGAGAGTAAATGCATTGATATCATCCTTGTTGAATTAAAGTAACTAGGCATATGAACAACAACTTCATAATGAGTCATTAAATGAATTGAGTATTTGGATAGGATATTAGGGAAAATACCCCCACCATTTTAATATTAATATTTCTTCTACTAATAGTCATACCAATGTTTGCTAAACTATCATCCTCTTTATTATGAACACAAAACTTGATATAACACTACAGTTTCAAAGTCCTTCACCTTTACTAATATTATTTGAACCAAATGAGAGACATGGCCTCTCAAGAATTAAAATGTGTAGAAGGAACCTCGTGATTAAAGAAAAGTCGCCCATTGTTCATGCCTTACTTACCCTTTCTACCTTAAGGGATTCTACATTAAGCACTCCTTAATAAATTGCCGGCACAAAATATTTTGTACATTTCCTTTATGATTGTAAATGATTGGCATTGAAGCTACCACCTATCGTAAAATATATAGGGGTTTTATGTAAGTTCTTTGCTTATGGATGGTAGTAGGCATGCTATTTAGGTGGGCACAAAGGGTTGAGGTAAAAGGTTGGAATGCCAAACATTGTTTGTCAACTCAATGGACAAAGTGGTGAAGTGGAGTGGTGCATTGTTCAATGTTGTCTTTATACAAGTTGAGAGACCTTTCGAGGTTCCATTGGCTACATTGCACCTGGTGAGTCTTTTATTATTTATTATTTATAGCAACTTATTAATTTAGAGGCAATTAGATTCATATTTATACTGCTTGTTGTGGTGTTGGTACTGTAGAGTTTGGTATGGCCAGAAAATATCTGCAAAGGCAGACGTGTACAGCTACGGAGTGTTGCTATTGGAAATGATAACAAGAAGATCACCCACAGATGGACTTCCAGTGGGATTTAATTCGCTGGCAGAATGGGTGAGATGGAATTTGCAGGATGATCAGTCCGCAGAGAAGATTGTGACGGAAGTGATTGATCCTTCGCTTTCACAAGAAATGGAAAGAGAAGCAACTGAGGCAGCTGCTGATCCGATAATGGAAGAAATTGTTAGGCGCTCTGTGCTGCTTGAACGATCAAAAGGAGAGGCCTCCAATGAGTGCAGTGCTGAACATGCTGAGTAATATAAAGAAGACTAAGGGAGTAAGATAACTAGGGAGCAATATTTTCTCTTTTCAAATAAAAAATGGGCATGATTCCAGTCAGATTTTTAGGAGTTATTTGAATTTGGCATGGATGAAAGTTCTATGCATTTCAAAATCTTATATAAGGGGTTTTAAATCAACCTGCTCAGAAAAAAATGGATCAAACTTCTAAATCAATCAGAAATTCAAAACTGCATCGCCAAAAAATAATCTTGTTATAGTATCTGGTCATATAAAAAAATCAATATTGAATTTGCTGGAGCCATCAGATGATCAAAATCTACAATTGGTGATCAGAATCTACAATCGGAGTTAAGGATCAGGTTCAGCGGGGGTTTTACAGAAAAGTCGATGGTTGACTTTGTATCTAAACTTTCCTATGATCTTAACTGTAATCGGGGTTAAGAGTCAGGTTCAGCTAGGAGTTTTAATAAAAGTCAAAGTCAACAGTTCACTTTGTTCTTAAACTTTTTTCGGATCTTAATCTACGGTTGACTTTGTTGCTGAACTTTCCTATGATCTTAATCTACAATTGGATTAAAGGTGAAACCCAATACCAATTATAACATTTCTGCGAAGACAATGGAGTCTTTAAAAATATAATTCTTATTCAGGATTCTTAATATTATATTCTCTATGCTCTGCTACTTGTGTACAATTTTTAGTCTATTATGTTGCAGAGAATATCATATACATTCATGGTCCTTTTCAGAGAAAGTGCAGCCATTCAGCCCTAAATTCCCTCGTTAATGTTGTGATTATTGATTTGATTATTATGTATATTCGATGTAAATAATAAAAAAATTATTCAAAATTTCCCTTCTCCTCATTAGTGTGTCTAGTCAATTAGTTCAATATTATGTTTGCCTTTTTTTTCTTGGGAAAGAATATTATACCCATTTCCTTTAATGGCTAGAGTATCTATTCCAATCTTCTTTAGAGGAGCACATGAGGATTATAATTTTTTTAATATGGATAATTGAATCCACTTTCATTGTTGTGTATTCGAAGTTATGAGGACTAATTTAGAGGAGCAAATGAGGATTATATATTTTTTTAATATGGATAACTGAATCCACTTTCATTGTTGTGTATTCGAAGTTATGAGGACTAGTTTTTTTTTTAATTGCATTTGAGCTTTTTTTAATATGGATAATTGAATCCACTTTTATTGTTGTGTATTCGAAGTTATGAGGACTAGTCTTTTTTATTGCATTTGAGCTGGTATGTTCTCCTTTCGTCATAAATCATAAAAATAATAGGTATGTAAATGTAAGAAAATAACTTTTGAAATGTATTTAATACATTTTTAATTTAAATTTAATTATATTGTTGATATTAACTAATTTTTGGAATTTGAGAAAAAGGTGAAAAAATCAAAGAGAAATCTCTAAATTCATGAGTAAGATCCGAGTTAAATGACGCGGGGTTGTTTAAGAGAAGTTTAATGAATTAAATCTGTAAGTTGCATAGTGGAATTTGATTTGGAAAGGTCAGAATTCATGTTTTAATGGTTGTTGTAGAGTTATAGGAAGTTTGACAAATCAACAACCGAGATCGTGTTTGATCTCGAGATTGACGATCGAGATTCGTTGTGATAAATTTAAAAATTTGTAATGATTCAGTTGTTTTGAAAGGTTGATCAAATAAATGGCCATAATTCGAGGGTTTTGAAATGGATCAGATAGACAATCTGTATTGATTTCCACTGTTGGGAGGATGGAATAGAACCGACGACCAAGATATTTTTCACTAATAGATCGACGACTTAGATTCATGAGATAAATGTCGAAAAATTTCTAAGTGTTGAATTTCACCAAGATAAATCGTCGACGACAGATGGTCGGGTCGGCCGAAATGGTGAAGAGTTGGTTCGGCCATAAGACATCTCTGACCACCGATGGCTAGCGGTCGGGCGTTGGCCGAATCCAGCGAAGTATTTTCAGTCATCAATTGAAATCGTTGATGGCCGATGGGTCGATGGTCGACCAATGGCCAATTTGGCAAAGTATTTCGAATCAAGCAAGAAAATTTGTAGATAGTCGATGGGCCTATGGTCACGCGTCGACCAAATTCGACAATGTGTTCATGTCGTCCAAGAGAATCGGTCGATGGTCGATTGAGGGAAGAGGGTGATGAATGTGTCATGTCATGTCATCATCCACATGTTGTGTCATGTCATTCAAGTTGACACCTCAAGATGATGTTTCATGCCACGTCAGCATACACATGTCATGCCACATCAGTAGTTGCCACGTCATCCTGAAAGTGGCCGACGACCGATGGTTGGGTTGGTCGAATTGTGGAAGAAGTTTTCGAAAGTCATTGGGGATCGTCGATGGTCAGGCATCGGTTAAATTCGTGAAGAGTTTCATTCTCCAGTGAAGATCATTGACGGCAGATGGTTAGGTCGGTCAGTTTGAAGTTGTGTGCAAATCAGACGTCGACGGGTTGGGTCGATGGCCGACGGTTAGGTCGACAGTTTGGAAGAAATGATGTGAGCACCCAAAGAAGAATGTTGATCGTCGATGGTCGATGGAGCACGAATCAACGGTTCAAGTTTGATGTGATTTGAGATCAACGAATTAGATTTAAAATGATGTTATAGTAGTAAAACAATCAATTTTATGCAAAAATTTGTGGTTTTTTGAAGGTTAGTAACTTACATGGCATTTTTTAGGGCCTAAACGACATTTTTAGCCAATCAAAACCCACGAAAACATAGTGTACCGAGGCACACTTTGCCTCTATAGCTTAAATAAAAGAACTCAGAAAGAGTTATCCAATGAGATAAATTTCTCGCAAAACAGAGTTCATATGAGAAAGCTACAACGAAAACAATAAGGGTAAAATTTTGGCATCATTTTACTTCTAGAGGGCATAACTACTTGCTTAAAAGTCCATTTGGAGCACATGAGTAGCCAATGGAAATATTATGACCCGTAGAAGCTAGTAGTGGAGCCCGAACGGGGTTATGGGTATCTGGAAATGTGCAGGAAGAGAAATAAGACATTTGTAGCATGCAAAGATCACTTGGCTAAAACAACCTAAATTTCTCTGGATCATAACTTTTAGCTCGAAGCTCGGATTTGAGAAAACGAATAGTCAATGGAAAGGTATTAAGGAGTAGAAGAAAATGTCCAACCAATAATTTTTATTTGGACAACAAAATTTCTCAGAAATTAATAAAGAGATATCTGTAGCAGTAAAAGAGTGGAAATTGCAGCATGTAAATGTTGTAACTTTTAGCTCAGAACTCAGAATGAGACTTGAGTATAGTCGTTGGAAAGTTGTTTCATATAAGAATGTATCTAAGGAATCAAAATTTGAATTGGTGTAATGTGTCCTTCATAAATTAATAAATAAATATTTTTTATTCTAACGGATGAAATGTTTTATGCTACATGTTTCTAACAGTAACAAACACATTTCTTGTAGAATTAGAGGTATAGGAAATCAAATTTGGTTCTTATATGAGCACTAGAGTTATGGAATATTCTCATGGATATTATAGCCATGAGGAAGATATCGTAGGTCTACATGTCAACATAGAAAATTCTAAGACAAAGTCAAATGGAAGAAGATACAGACAAAAACCTGTAACTATGAGAAGCCTGCATAGGGAAGTGTAGATATATAGAGATAATAATGAAATGATGATGAAGGGTAAAGAGGAGATACTTCAAAGCTTGAATATGTTGCATAAGAAAGTCATCAAATAATCTAACACCAAGAGAGAAACTAGTGCTAGGAAAGTATCAACATCTATATCCCATAGCAAAAGAGATGACCATGGGAATGATAAACAGTAAAAAAGCATGAGCAGACACCGTCATTCTCCAAAGAAGTCCACCAAGAGAACTCATGCAAGTTTAGGGCTAGGGAGCAGCCCAAGTGTGTCTCTTGTTAGGAGGAAAAGAAGAAGGCCCTGAGGCAGACATCTTACAAGGTGAACTTAGGAAGATCAATCCACCAACTTTAAATGGTGAGCACAAGAGAGGAGAAGAGGTAAAGGCATGACTGTTGGAAATCAAGAAATGTTTCCATCTACATGATTACCCCTCATGAGTAGAAGGTAGAATTTCCACCTACCACTTGCAATGAAAGACAACCATGTGGTGGGATCAACTTAAGCAAGCCAAGAACCTTGATGAGAAGAGGATTTCATGGAGGTAGTTCTAAGGATGTTTCCAGGAGAAATATTTGTCTGAGCATAATTATGAATGGAAAATGAAAGAGTTCTTTGAACTCAAATTGATAACCATGACACCCGCATGGGTGTAGACGGATTGGCAAGTGCCGTGTAAATGGAAGGAAATTTGTAAAATGAAGTCTCATGTTCCATTCTCACCCGGACTTACTCATGCACCATTCTTGCGGGCTGGGTGGTTGCACCTGGGGTTATAGTGGTAGCCACATGGGGATCGACCCCGTGTCATGCGAGTACGAGAACCGCGAGTTGCCGATTCCCCCAGTAAAAAATAAAAAATAAAAAAAATTGATAACCATGACAATGGACGAATATTATAAGAAGTTCTTTGAATTGTTGAAGTATGTTGAATACATCAAGGATGAGAAAGTTAAAATCCAAAGGTTTCTAAGTGGGTTACCATCTTTCTATAGTGACAAGATTCAATATGATAACTCCAAAAATTTGGAGGAAGTCGTAAGGAGATAAATACATATTTATGAGCAAAGTAGAGGAAGACCAGTTTTCCAAAAAGTGTGGAATGACAAGATGAAGGGGGAAAAGGTAAAAAGGTTTTAAGCCACCCTTTTTCATGAACATCTCCCAAGCAAATCAACAAGGCCAGTGAGCCCAAAATGAGTACAAGACTACAAATTCATTTGGGAAAAGGCCAAGGCAACAACCTATTCAATTTTGGGGATGTGATGGAAATCACTTATATAGGGACTTCCCTCATAAAAAAGAAAGAATGAGAATTGTACACAACATTCAAGAGACTGAAATAGTGGAAAACATGGGAGGAAACATGCCAAGGATTTATGCAGTCTTGGACAACAAGCAAAAAAAATATCAATCCCCCAAGATTGAAGTGAAAGGTAAGATTGATAACCATCCCATAGCCATTTTAATTGATTATGGAGCGAGTCATAGTTACATAAATGATAACTTTTTTTATATATTTCACTTGAAAAGGAATAAGCATAATAAAATCTTGGCTATTTTAGTTAGCCACAGGGGCTAATAGGAAAATCAATGATTTGGTTAAATATTGTTCGAAAAACATGAATGGACTCAACATAAAGGTAGATGTAAACATCATACCATTGAGTTCATATGATTTTCTAATTGGCATGGATTCGTTTATGAAACACCATGTTGTCCTAGATTGTTACAAAAATAAAATCACATACCTTGATGAAGATAGGAAATAAGGGAAGATTCAACACATTCCAAGAGTTGTAGTTGTTAGAGAGATTCCAATCATGCAGTTGAAAAATATTTTCAGAAATGGATGTCATATTTTTCAGCACATATGGAAGAGGCATCCAAAGATAAAGTGGCAAGTATTGAAGACCATCTGGTCTTAAGGGATTTTGAAGATGTTTTTAGGGAAATCCCAAGGTCTCCACCAAAGAGAGACATTGATTTCTCTATTGATTTGTTGCCAGGAGTTGCCCCAGTTTCCAAGACACCATACAGAATGGGCACATGAAAATTGAAAAAGTTGCAGATGCAACTTGAAGAATTGTTAAAGAAGGGGTACATACACCCAAGTGTGTTACCTTGGGGAGCCCCATTTATTTTTGTGAAAAAGAAAGATGGAACCTTAAGGATGTGTATTGATTTCATAAAATTGAATAAGGTCGCCATAAAGAACAAATATCCTTTTCCAAGGATTGATGATTTGTTTGATCAGCTGAAAGGTGAAAGAATATTTTCGAAGATTGACTTGAGATCAAGTTATCATCAAGTGAGGATTAAGGAAGAATACATCAACAAGATAGTGTTCATGACAAGATATGGGAATTATGAATTCACGGTAGTTCCATTTGGACTATCAAATGCCCCAACAATTTTTATGTGTCTAATGAATGGAGTTTTCAGGGAGTACCTAGACAAGTTTGTAATTGTGTTTCTAGATGAGTGTGTACTCATATACTCTAATTCAAAAGAGGAACATGAGCAACAGTTAATAATGGTGTTTCAAGTTGTTAAGTTCTTGAATAGATATGAAGATAAATCTCAACATAAACCCACAATATCAACAAGAATAAGCCAAACCATTCACCAAAATATTGAACACAAGAATGTAGAAAAAACCTTTGAGGTAGGGTAACACCATATATTATTCCTTAAGGAAGGAATGAACTCCTCAAGCAATGCTTGATACAATCACAATATTCTTCACTATCTTTCATTACATTGTTTACACTTCTTTATATAGCTCTCTCTATCTCCTAGGAACCTTCTAGAGATCTTTGTCACATTTATTACATCTAACTACCATAGTGGGCCTTTATTAATATAGTGGACCTAGTCCACCTTACATTGAATGGCCTCCACTATTATCACTATGGGCCCTCTTCCGCCGCCCTGCCCCCCCCACTACCTCTCTAGCTATCTAACATTCTATCCCCCTTAAGAAAGTGTTGTCCACAACACTTGATGTACAACCATATACGAGGGTCCTATGGATAAGTTTGAACCATAGTGATGAAGTAGACTAGAAAACCAAGGTCCCATTGAGAAATCAAAGCCACCATTATGAAGTAGTCCAACTGCCATTGTAAACCAAGGTCCCATGTCCAAGTGCTCATGTGAACTCCACATGGAAGATATCGACACCCAATAACCTAATGAAAATGATACTCCCAATACTGACACCTATCATGTGGATCCAAATAAGAATATCCATCCACATAGTGGGAGAAGATCAAAGCTTAATATGGAAGGAACAATACCATTTCAGAATATGCAGGCTAGACGTTGGTAATTATAACTAGCTCCTGATGTGGGACATTGATGTTCTCTATAGAAGGTGGAGTAGAGTCATCAAATAAAATACCAATTTTTTTGAGAGAGCATAGAGTTTATGCTAAGCTAAGTAAGTGCATCTTTTATCAAAAGAAGATTCACTACTTGGGGCATATAATTTTAGCAACATGGATATAATTTTATCCTGAGAAGATAGAGTCCACTAGAGGATGATCAATGCCAAAGATTGATACATAGGTCAGATCATTCATGGGTCTTGTTGGTTATTACTGAAGATTTATAAAATGATTCTCAAATATTGCAAGTCCAATCACTTCTTTGCAAAAGGAGGGAGTAAAGTTCGAATGGAATTCTAAGTGTGAATAGATTTT
This sequence comes from Picea sitchensis, assembly GCA_010110895.2. Taxonomy (NCBI): domain Eukaryota; kingdom Viridiplantae; phylum Streptophyta; class Pinopsida; order Pinales; family Pinaceae; genus Picea; species Picea sitchensis. Next base: position 11,288 of record SNQJ01S0064831.1, read on the forward strand.
TTAGCAGTTGAAGGAAATATTAGCAACATACAATGTAGACTTCCAAAACATCTATCAACATTGGATGGTTTCGTTCCTCTCTCCAGTAGAGATTTAGACATGTTTCTTATAGAAGAGGGGTAAGGTAGAGTGTTACCCCGTAAGGTTTCTAATAATATTTTCTTGCGACTTGTGCATGATCCCAAGCATGCCAAGTGTTGTTTCCATGCTATGATACCAATTTTTAACACACTCGACCCCTTGCAACATATAGTGCATACTTATTTATTTGGCAACATTAGCAACATATAGTGAAAACTTCCAAAAATTTATCAACATTAGATGATTTTGTTCCTCTCTTCAGTAGAGGTTCAAACACATTTCTTATAAAAGAGGGGTAAGGTAGGGTGTTACCCCATAAGGTTTCTAATAATATGTTTATGTGACTCGTGCATGAGCCCAAGCAGGCCAAGTGTTGTTGCCATGCTCTGATACCAACTTGTAACACACCCAACCCCTAAATACTCTTTCAAGGAATGGGGCATCAATTTTTTTTTCTTCCTAACTATCTCAAATCCTAATTCCAGGATCTTGATGGGTTACTGCTCGTCATGATATTTCTAACAGTCACCACCACACTAAAATACGAGCTTTGGTATGAAATTTATGGCCTCCTGAAGTTACCCGGACGAAGTTAGTTGGGGTCTTCAACGGTCGACGCTGAACACTCCTTTTTCCTAATCCCCAAAGTCCTGAAATATTGCCATGTGGCCTTATCCATTCGACGATCGACATTCGGAATTTTACGTTGAACATGCCCTTTTCGGCATTCGGAAGTCGACAATCGACAGTCGAATTCCTACACTTTCTGCGATCGTCATCAAACATTCGACGTTTGGTGATCCACGATATTCATTGAACATCCTTGTACTATACTACGCCCAAAGCTTCTAAACTCGCAAAGTTATCCATACTCCTAGAGTCTCAAACATGTCACCAACCACGTTGGCTAGGAAACATGGAAGAAGAAGTTGACACGCGGCGAGGGCTAGGTGTGAAATGTGTCCTCAATAGGGATGACACGTGTCATGATCGAATAGGCATAAGGGGTCTATGAATCAACCATATATGGGTGACACATAGAACAAGTAATGTGGGTCCATGTCACCTCGGATAATGTCAGGATTCCATGTCATATTGGACTGATAGCTGCCCAACCCTGCAATCTCACGGTCAATAACAGTCCACATAGATCCCGGCCTCCATTACTTCGAGGTTTCAGACTTCGAAACTCCTCACGTTGTGAATTCCCCAAAGATCCAAGTCTCTAGACCCTCTAATATGGCACCAAGTGTCGTCATACTACCAATGACCGAGATTCATTTCTGTGTTTTCAACTTCATAGGTTTTCACACTCTGTAGATTCTTAGCTAGGTTCCTCTAGAGTACTAATTCTCTCGACTATAGGATCACTTTCCACGTACCCTCTCATCCAACGACTCTAGTTTGACGAAAAACCTTAGACATGAGACAAGTAGGGGCCACGTGTCACTCCACAATGCATTCCTGGTCGTTTGGGTAACCAAGGGTGGTTTCTTAGATCAACGGATGAGAGGGATCCCGAAGGATCCGAATATCGACGGTCCACATCACTTCATAAGTTCATCATATCTTCTAGTTTCCTCTCTGGACCACGCCTGATCTGTCGCCACATGTACCTAGCGTCCATGACCAGGATTTACTCCAGCTTGTAGAGCTCCGAGGAGACTCGTGTGTCCCTATACCACCAAATACCTGGACTTATGGATAGTCGTTGATCTGTGGAAACGTGTCCCTCAATTTTCAATGGTCCCAATTTACTTTGCGACTCCAACATTCAAGAGTTTTAGCGCTAGACCACTCCTATCCTCCCAAAGTAGAACTTCGCCGAAGAACTTAATGCTTCTCGTCCTAAGTCCGATCTAACGGTTGAGAGAGGTCCACACTGGATCCCTAGATCTACGACCCTCATCAATTCACAACTCCAGCCTTCGGTTGTTTTTGAGGATTTTGGAATCATAAGTTCTGAAGTCCCAAAGCCAAAGAGCTAGCTCCATTCAGACTAGCATAGGGTTCCCAGGTCCTGGTCACATGGATCCTTTGGGAAAAATTGTGGGATAAGCGCTAATATTTTTAGCGGCACATGGGTTAAGGACATGCGTCTGATCCCTCGGTCATATGGGTGGATAGTCTGAAGGAAAAAAAATGACCTTCCCCCACAGAGATGAACTTGACATTCCTGCTAAGGAAAATTCAAAGGATCGATAGGACTTAGACATTTTTGTCACTCCTACCCTAACTCTCCTGTGGATTCACATCCCATGAATCTATAGAAACTAAACTGAGATAAATCAAAGATCATATAGATATAACAGTTTACAGAAGCAAATGAGCATTTCTAATAAATGTTCAAATACTGGAAGACTTAACCATAACATAGACATTCCATCATCACATCCAATATATCTACACAGAGTATGATAATACTTATCAGAAATGGATAATGTGAAGCGACTGATGAAAGGGGTGCATGTTTCCTCCCAACCATAGGCATAACCACTCCTGACAGATTTACGACTGGCCACCCCCAAGATAGACCATGATGCTCTGAGAGAGACTTCTTTCTCCTTGCTTCACAACAGGCAGGGACTATTGGTTGTGGAGCCTGATTATCTTCCTAATTCAGAGGTCCTTGCTTTCAGCCATGTTTATACCCCAT
>SNQJ01S0064831.1:18781-39152 GCA_010110895.2 Picea sitchensis
GATGTCTAACCCCTTGGTGATAAAAACATGGAAAAGCTTGGGAAAAACCACGATATGCAGTTATCCTAAGTTTTTCAAAGCACATATGCCTTTACGCTCACAGTTAAGCATAGTGCATAGATGAACGACCGGAGAGCGGGTGCCCAGATCTTCGGTTGACAAGTCTTTCCGGACCCCCCTGAGCGTTCTACCTTTAATGGTGGGGGGGTTTCCGGAATCACAGATAATGAAGGAACACATCTAAACGGCTGAGGCACTAGTGTGTTTATCAATGGTTGAGATTGAATTTTGGATCCCCCCCCCTCCGACCGTTCTGCTTTTAATGGTGGGGGGGGGTTGGAATGTTGGTTAAACATCGCGCACAGATCTACAGTTGAAAAGAAGGTGTGCAAATCAACGGCTTATGGTGTTTTTCGAACCCCCCCGACCGATCTGTCTTTAACGGAGGCGGGGGGGGGTCCATAATGGATTGTTTTTTGGCAGGCCCCTTATTTCTACGTGGTAGGAATCCACTAGTTCCGAATCCCACCACCTCCCACGATCTGACATACCTCTGTCACCCCATGATGTCATTTTCCACGTTCTCCCCTAAAGATCATATATCATTACTCTATAAGTCCTCTCACCCTGTTACAAGTCCCTTCACCATGGTCAAGTCCCAATCAATACCCGCCACGTCACCTAGCCATATTCTTTATTCATTGTCACCTGCCATATCACGCGCTAAACAACCTGTTGTCCATTTATTATTGGCTAACTTATTCGTTAACCTGCTGACCTATCTCCCGCGCCCAACGAGTATCTGTTTGCTAAATACTACCTTCACCCTTCATTCTCTCATCATTTACCATGTCGCCACACCAGTGAATTTTTCCCCATTTTCCTCTCCATTACAGTGAGTCGCCCAAAGCCATAGTCATCCCCGCTAACCATTTTTGTTTTACTTGCAGGTATTGTTACAGTGATGGCGCCAAAATCAAAGAAAACAGAGGCCAAGGAAAATCCTTTCCTCCTGCCTCCTGTCGACCTCGACAGGATCCCTCTGGCCGAAAAATACCATTTAATCGTAGACACCAGATGCAAGTTCGACTTCGCAGATTTACAGTCATGGCTAAAGGAGGTTTTCCTGGACCAAAGTGACAAAATCGGGCTCTGGGAGTCAAACCTTCCCCTATATCTTTTCCCCCAAGTTCACCACTTCCCCGAATTCTCCCTCAAATTCCAAGCCCATTACATCCCCGACCAGAGAGCCATAGTGTCCTCATCAGGAGAAATTTTTTTCCTCATTACACTTGATACCATTGATCAGATGACGTAGATACCCAAAGCCGAATCCGTCTCACCATTCAATCTTGAAATTATCACAGAACTGTATCAGAAATTATCATTACCCCAAAGAGCTCAGATTTTTGAGCTTTTTCTCCCACAAGCCACTCAACTCCCCACTACAAATCCCCCGTATCCTTCATCCCTGTTCTCAATGAAAGGAAACTAGGTCATCTCGTCACTTTGCACCCTGCTCGGGTATTTTTTGGATCAATGGGTAGATGAGCCCATATTGGGTTTTCTGTCCATTTTCTCCACATATGAGAAACCCACCACTCAGTTCGACTACAACACCTTCCTAGCATACAACATTCATGAGAAATTCTCAAATTTCGCCACAGAAGGCATGTTCCGGTATTCCTCAATACTGGCTTACATGTTCATATTCTTTCAAGTGGACAAATTCTCCTTTTCGATGCAGAAGATGGATAAGGATGGGAGGCCACAGGTGGTGACAGCATAGACTTCGCTGCTCAGACACAACTCTACAGAATTCAGCTTCAAATAATTTATCGAGTAGTTCTACCATCCTGTGGTGAGCATGCTCAGTGGCAGACCTGAGCCGAGAATAAATGAAGAAATTCAAAGGATCCTACACCTTTCAGACCTTGCAAAAACTGGAGACTGGTACCTGTACTAGGACCACACAGAGATTAGAGTGTATGGATGTGAATTGGCTCCATATAAGTTACCTAAGTATCTTCCCGTGAAGATATTTTCCCTAGAGTACATAAGGAAAATGATCAATTCAGATGACATACATTTTGTGTCTCTGAAAAAGAAGCAACAACTTAGGATCAAAGGGAAAATAGGATCATTCTTCTGCAATAGCCGAGGCGTTGGGGAGGAAGCAGATAGACTATTAAAGGAGATGAAGTTTTTTGTTAGCTTCATATGGTATTATGACCCCTACGGGATAATTTTAGAGATGAGAGTTACGAATAAGAATATCCCATATGTCCACACATCCAAGCCTGAGATAGAGAAGTTTGCCAACCAAACAGAATGGGAGCCAAACACTCTGGTTGAGACGAAATAGCAGGACCTTTCAGTCACTATCTCACAGATGACTACACCACAGGCTCCCAAGGAGAAAAGGCCCAGGAAGGACACTTCACCTTCCATCTCTGAAGTATCGTCCGAAGAGTTCCAATTACACACCAAGAGGCCAAAAACCAGTCAGGCACCCAACACGGCTGGTGAAAAGGGAATTCAATCCACTACAACTATGGAGATTTATCGGTCACTCCTTAGTACAAGCAACAATAAAATCATGACTACAGTGTTTCCCAAGAAGCCTACAGATACTCCACCAGCCAACCAGCTGAGAAAAATAGGACCGAAATTGAGTATTTTTTAGAAGTATGATTTGATGAAAAAGAAAAATCAGACGCTGACCAAGAGCACGTATGCTCATTTTTGGAAGAAAACATCAACTACACAACATAGACTATTGTCTGCATTCGACACTAAGAAGGGTATAATGCACATGGTGTTTTTGCAAGCATGGGTGCTAGACCCGAAAGTAATCACTGATTACAAAAGGGCAACATTCAAATTTCAGACTAAAAATGTGCATCCAGCTGATCAAATGGACCTACACAGGAAAATTGGAGAAATGGTTTTCTCCACATTGGAAAATGCTCCCACTGCTACCTCCAAGTTATAAGTATCTTTGAACAATGTCCAGACACAACTGAAGTTAGAAAAAATATCATTCTTTGCCAAGGATAATAGGATTGAGACGTTGGAGGAACTAGTCCTCAAGATCGGATATGATCCCTCGAATGTGAAAGAAGTTGAGGAGATGCTCAAAAAGAAAAATGATGATATAGCATATTTGAGGAAACAGTTGAAACTGCCACCAACAGAAGATTCACAGGCAAAGGAAATAGCAGAGACATAAGGGGAAAAGGATGAGATGCTCAAGCTCATCATGGAGCAGAATGCACAGTTGAAGGAAATGGAAGCAGAATTGGAAAAACTAGTGAAAGATAAGGAGCAGTCAAAGCCCATGGAGGTCATTCCACTGAGCACAGTCCCACTCACAGGAGTGAGCACAACGCCTATAGCAGAAATTTCCTCAGCAACTCCACTGACATCTCTGGAGAAAACAATTGAACTAGCTAAATCCATGGAGGAGATGAATTTGCAAGAGACATAGATTAGTAGACTTAAAAAGGAGATTGAGAGCCTTCAGGAACTCAAATATTCCTTTCAAACCAACTACTGCAAGGAGAAATAAACTTCAGACAAGCTTAAACAGGAATTGCAACAACTTCAAAGGAAAATAGTGGCAGGCAAAACACTTGCTGAGGTCAAAGAAAGTGTCTGGATGGATATCACCAAGTCCATGAATGAAATATGGCCAATGATACATATCATGTTCGAGAAAAATGAGCTAGTGCAAAGAAGTCAATAGGCTATTGAGAAGATAAGAGCAGAACTGGGAGAGATGCCCACAGAAGCTGCTGAGATCATCAAATTTCTGAATTCCAAAACCAAAGATGAGCTAGAGGAGTTGAAGATTGAAGGTAGGACAGAGACCATCCTTGAGGTCAAGAGTGTCCTGACCAAGAGAGGACTGATTCTACAGCTGGAGGAAAAGGTCCAGACCACGGACGTAGGAGTGAAAAGATTTTTCTGCAAGATCGAAGCTCTACAGAAGAAAGGCCTTCCTGGTATGAGAGTTATAAATGACAAGTTAATGACGCTTGTTGATTACAAAAAGAAACTGGCCACTGTAGCTAAGGATAGCTCAAAATTCTCAAGAATACAAGGCAGTATCACGGGCAAGGCATTCTTAGATGATTTACAGTTAGACATCAGTATACAGCATGAGATCTGGTACATCTTCATCATCAAGCCAACTTTCGCCAAGTACACAGAGATGGATGAAGTGTACCGAAGATTACTCAAAGTCAGTGTTCCTAGTCACCTTCGATGGGAAGAGATTTGCAATATAATTGAGTAGTCGATGAGGTGTCCAAGTCTAGTCATCTATCTAGTCAGATGAGGTTGTGCAGAGGCCTCACCAATGGTTCACCCCAAGAAATCAGCATGAAGTTTCAATACATCATCAAGTAGTTTCCTAAATTTTTGTATCTTGTTAAGTTAGTTAGCTAAATTTAGATTAGCCACGTCCTGATCTTTAATGAAAAGATCGTATGTAATTTTAGTTATAAATACTTCACACTTTGAAGTACTGAGGGTTGATCTTTACGCCCTGCAAGCTACAAGACTGTAATTTTTATCAAGAGATCTTCCATTAATACAAAGAGACTTTTTCACAGGATTCTCGCATGTTATTCATTGGTGATGTTTTCTTTTCTATGTTGAATGTTCTTCTTGCTCAGTTGTCATATTGTTTCTAATGTAAGTCTTTTAAAAGTAACTCATGTTACAGGATTTATCTTTGTATACCTTGTTTCAGACTTTGAGAGATTTTAATGTTTATCTTCTGATATTACAGTGAAGAAATTCTTAAATGCTTCTTTACTTTAATTGAAATTCTCATCTTTTTTTCTATTCATCACTTTACTGCTAAAGAATCCAATGAATTCATTATCTTGCCCTGTGAAAAGAATCTTTTGTTTCTGGCTTAGATTTCTATCTTTATAATACAAACCCCATAGCCCAATGGATGTGTAAATCCCTTTTCAGCCAACTTAACAAAAACAACAAACCTTTTCAATCTTATTTTATTTTATATAACTAGCCTAATATCTTAAGTTAAAACATAGCTAAATCATACAGAGAGATCCCTCTCTGAAACTGGTAGGGCTATATTCCAATTTTGAAGTGGTTGGATAAAGTTACCTCTCGTAGATTTCTTTTTTCCTGAAAACCTCTAGGAATTGACAGAGCGTTAACATAGTGGCGACCATACTGGGGAACTGAAAAAACTTTCAACCCCATGTTTTCTTTTTCCCTAGAAGAAGACTTTGTTTCTGAACAAATTGTAAATCTGAGAAATAAATAATGTTTAGAGGTTGTTAAAAGCTTGTACATATTAATTTCGGACTCATAAAACTATATATATATATAATTTACAAAATCTGGCTCCTAAAAGAGCTTATACTCAATCCCACCCAGACCCAGAACCTACAATAGCAACTGATAATCCAAAACAGTTACTCAAAAAAAAGACCATTGTAGAAGGTTCAGGAAGTCATAGTCCCCTTCACAGGTCCCCTTCTGTTCCAAAGGAACTCATTGCCCTTCAAGATCTCGACTTTGACACCATTTTCGAACAAAGCCTGTTTAGAACGAAATCTGATAGCTTTGTGACTGAAATCGTTTTAGACCCAAAAATCCTGCAACCCCAGATCCCTAAAATATTAACTCCCACTACAAAACCTCAAACCGCTCACTCCGTGCCAGCAAGCCCATCTTCCTCCTCGTCTTCTATCACCGCCTGACCTATCATCCAGGTTGTTGTCCCGCCTCCTCCACCTATCATGGAAGCCAGATATGCTCCCTTGGTGTTGGCCGCACCTCTACATGCTATGCCCAAGGATTATCAAATGAGACTTCCACAGTTTGATGGAACAAGACCCTTGAGCACACAATAACATGTTGATAAAATGAATGACTATTTTGATCTGTAGGAGGTAGATGAAGCTGACGTTCAAATGAGATTGTTTGCACAGAGTTTGACCGATGAAATTAAGAAATGGTACAAAGGCTTACGTGCTGCCTCAGTGCTTGACCTTACGACGTTTCAAAGAAGTTTTCTGGACAGATGGGAAGTAAAGAAAATCCCTCTCCAAATATTGTCAGAATATGAAAACATCTGAAGGAATCAAGGTGAGACAGTTCAAGATTACTGCACCTGCTTCAATAATCTGTATAATGCAATTCCAACTGATATTAAACCCCCACAAGGTTTAGCACTTATAAAATTCCCTGATGGTTTCGACGCTGATATGTCATATCAATTAAGGGAAAGAAACTCCACCACCCTGGAAGACATGCAGAAAAGCACAATAAGTGTGGAGGCCAACCTGTTGGCCAAAAGGGAATAACAGAGGACCGAAAGGAGAGTCACGATTAAAGAAGAACCTTCCACATCTTCTTCTGATGCTAAACTAGATTCCTTAGCTAGAGCAATGGAAAGGATGATGGAGAGACTTACTGTATCCAAAATAAATCCTCCTAGAGAAAATCAACCTACTCCACAAATTCAGAATCCTAACTTTAGAAGAAATCCTCCTCAAATCAGGCAAAGAGATCCTAGGGATCTAAGAGAACAAAGGGGTTCTGATCAATAGATCAGACCACCCCTATAGGAAAATTATGCTGATGAAGGAGAAGAGGTAATTGAAGAATTGGAGGACACTCACATAAACCTCATGGGCATTCATGATAATGAACCTATTTTCCTCACTCGGGAAGAGCAAGAACTTTTCCTTCTTTCTCAAACGCAGGTGAGCAAAGAAGCTGAAGAGACTAAACAGAAGGCGTTTGAAAATGCCATTATGGAGGTACACAGGAAATACAATTTGCGAAGTAAGAATATGGATGAAAATTCCCCAAAAAAGGTAACCGAAAAGAAGAAAGTGGTCGAAACCAAGAAAGCCCTTGAGCCTTCTACCAAAAAGATCCCTGAGAAAGGTAATGTTGAAGCTCTAGCAAAAAGAAACCTTACCATTTTACAAAGATCAATACAGACTGAGGTTTCATCAGCCAACCCACCAAATACTTCTATCCAAAATACTATGGTGGACAAATCATAATTGCTGAGCCAAAGCACAACACCTACACCTTTCAGCCTCGAAGGGGAATTAGCCAAAGTGAAAATTCCCATTCCCCTTTCCGAGTTGATGAGTAAGAACACTTACCGATCGCAGGTGATCAAAGTGTTGAGCATTGAACCTAATATAGGCACGAAGTCCTTAACCATTGGATCGACGAATCCTTCGGACACGGTGAATCTCATTGATTATCAACTTGAACTCCTGTTTGGCCCTGAAGTTGATGGTCAGACTAACAATGGTGTTGTCGCTCCTTTTTATATCAGCCTTAATATACATGACCTGATTCTGCATAATGCTATGTTAGATTTAGGTGCTTCCCATAAACTGATGCCTAAAGCAGTGATGGAAAAGCTGGGACTCGAGGTCACCAGACCTTACAAGGACTTACACTATTTTGACTCCAGCAAAGTTAGATGTATTGGATTGATCAAGGACTTATGTATCACTCTCATTCAAATTCCAGCAAAAAACATGGTTATGGATGTTGTGGTCACAGACATTCCCCCAAAATATGGTATGATGTTTTCCAGGTCTTGGGGGGCCAAGTTGAAAGGTACTTTGCAGTTGGATATGTCATATGCCACCATCCCAGTATTCGGGCAACAAAGAAGGTTGTATAGAGAGACGTTGATGAAATATATGGTCAACAATCATGATAAGCCACATAACTATCCTCTGTACTCTACACATTCTGACCTAGATTCCTTCATCCTATATAATGACGACGATATGGGAGAACAAATCACTCAGTTGGAAGAAGATACATTTAATCCGAAAGAAGGCCAAGAAATCACTGAGGCAGAAAGAAAGAAAAATGTGATAAGTGAAGAATTGCCAACAGATTTCTAGAGCATGGACTTCGATGGAGCTGTAAGCAAAGAAGGAGCTGGAGCAGGAGTTTGGTTGCACAATCACAAATGCAGGTATTCGGAAAACCATTCTTACAAATTAAATTTTCAATGCACTAACAACATTGCCAAGTACGAAGCTTTGATGCTCGGTCTGAAACTTCTAAAGAAAGCTGGTGCCAAACAAATCATGGTAAGAGGCAATTCCAAATTAATTATCAAACAAATCAAAGGTGAGTATGCAGCAAAACATCCCCGTCTCAGAGCTTATAGGAATGTTGTTTTGGATGCCCTTAAATGTTTCATTGAAGTTGGTTTGCAGGTGATGCGCAGGGGATAGAATATTTTAGCAGATGGTTTAGCTACGTTAGCAGCTACATGCAAGATACCTTTTCGTTCCACTTGCCCATACATGGTGGAGGCGAAGTGAAGACCAACTGTCCCAGACAACATCAGATACTGGCAGGTATTTGGGAACGATGACCAAATCAAAGATTTTCTACAATGCAAAAATAATTTTGAATGTACAAACATAGACTTAGAAAATGAGGATGAAAATGTAAATAAATATGATTTTGGAAATGACAGTGTAAATAAAGTAGATTTAGGAGAGTTAGGTGAAGATGAGATAGAATCCGATGTTTTGCATTTAAAGAGTAATGTTTTACCTAGGGGTTTAGTTCCTTTAGAAGACCTTTTTTATTTTAATGATGTAGATAAAAAACCAAAAATTGAAGCCAGTGGTAAAGAAGTTGAAGATTGCAACATAGGGACAAAAGAGAAACCCAAGATGGTAAAACTTTCCAAATCTTTACCCCCTGAGCAAAAACTTAAATACATTGAACTTTTCAAGGAATATTCGGATGTGTTTGCTTGGGGTTACGAAGATTTAAAATCTTATGATACAAGCATCATACAACACAGGATCCCGATAAAAGAAGATCAAAAACCTTTCAAATAGAAACTTAAGAGAATCAATCCCAAGTTACTTCCCCTAATAGAAAAATAAATCAAAAAGATGTATGATGCTAAAATCATAGTTCCCTTACGATTTTCCAAATGGGTTTCAAATCTGGTCCCAACCCGAAAGAAATCTGGGGAAATCAGGCTTTGCATTGATTTCCAAAACCTAAACAAGGTTTCCCTAAAAGACAACTACCCATTTCCAAAAATGGACCACATATTACAAAAGGTAGTTGGATCCAGCCGAATATCCTTACTGGATGGTTTCTCAGGCTATAACTAGGTTCTCGTTCACCCAGATGACCAAGAGAAAACAACTTTCACAACACCTTGGGGTACCTTCATGTACGTGAAAATGTCTTTTGGGTTGATGAACACTGGGGACACTTTCCAAAGAGCAATGGACATCTCTTTTGTGGAAGAACTTGGAAAAATTATTGTCATTTATCTAGACGACGTAACTGTTTATTCCCAATCCGATGACGAGCACTTAAGACATCTCAGACAAGTGTTTGAGAAATGAAGGAAATTTGGGATTTCTCTAAATCCTAAGAAAAGCCTTTTCAGATTAGAGGGAGGTAAACTATTGGGGCAAATAATCTCAAAGGATGGAATTAAGATAGACCCCAGTAGAATCGAGGCCATTCGGAAATTATAACACCCAAGGAATATCAAAGAGTTACAGTCTTTCATTGGAAAAATAAACTTTCTGAGAAGATTCATACCCAACCTGGCTGAGCTTCTTAGGAACATCACAAACATGTTAAAAAGGGACACAAAAATAAAATGGGACATTGAATCTAAGCAGTCTTTTGAACAAGTTAAATGTGAACTCACACAGGCTCCAATCTTGATCAGTCCTGATTTCACCAAAGATTTTTACCTTTTTTCTTTCACTTCTGAACATACCATTGCAACAGTATTACTACAGAAAAACAACGAAGGGTATGAACAACCCATAGCCTTTTTCAGTAAATCATTAAGAGATGCTGCTTTGAATTATAAAATAATGGAGAAACAAGCTTTTTCCCTAGTTAAAGCCATAAAGGATTTTAGAGTATACATTCTCCATTCCCAGGCCATCGCTTATGTTTCGAACGCAGTAGTAAAAGGCATTTTAACTCAGGACAATCCAGACGGCTGAAGAGGAAAATGGATTGCTATCATTTTGGAATATGACATAGAGATTAAGCCTACTAAACTGATTAAAGGTCAAGGTCTAGCAAAGTTAATGGATGAATCCAATTTCCATGCTCTTGATATTAATTTCTTAGCTGTAGTAGATGAACAGGGAGAGAAGGAGACTCCCAGCGTGAAAGAGGTATTTCTGAACTCTCCATGGTACACAAACCTGATATTTTTTTTGCATAACTTACAAGCTCCCCCTGGTCTGACCAAAACTAAAGCTAGGTTTTTGAAATTGAAAGCATTAAAATTTTGCATTCTAGAAGGCAATCTATATTGGAAGGATCCTGGAGGTATTTTGTTGAATTGTCTGTTAAAAGATGAAGCTGACAAAGTATTGCAGGATTTTCATACAAGAGACTGTGGTGGTCATCTGAGTTGGAAGACCACAGCTAATAAAATTCTCAGAGCTAGTTTCTATTGGCCTACGTTGTTCACTGATGTGCATCAGAAAGTGACTTCATGTCATAAATGTTAGGTTTTTCGAGGGTAAAAAGAATATCCTTCCTTTTCCCCTGAAACCAATCTCTGTTGAATCCCCTTTCCAGCAATGGGGATTAGATTTTATCGGAGAAATGCATCCTCCTTCTTCGGGCCAACACAGGTGGATTCTTACTGCTAGAGACTATTTCACAAAATGGATCAAAGTTGTACCAAGCAGGTAAGCTAATGATTCTATCATTATTTAATTTCTTGAAAATAATATCTTGTCTCGTTTTCGATGTCCTAGAAAGATTATAACTGACAATACAGTTGTCTTCTGATCTAAGAAGATCATAGACTTTTTCAACTAGTATCATATTGGTTTGGTTCATTCCACAAATTATTACCCTCAGGGAAATGGGCTGGCAGAGTCATCCAATAAGACCCTGGTGAACATTATTAAGAAGACTTTGCAAGAAAACAAAAAATCATGGCATAACAAGCTAGTTTTCTCACTATGGGCCGACAGACTAACCACCAAGAGGTCAATTGGTATGTCACCATATCAATTGGTATATGGAACTGAAGCAGTTTTTCCCACTTCCTTAGGAGTTCCTGTCATAAAATTGTTGCAAGAGATGCAAGCTAAGCCGAACGACTCCCAAAGAAGGATAAACCAGATGATCCACTTGTAGCATTCCAGAGAAGAAGTATACAACAAAACTTAGGTTGTCCAAGAAAGCATCAAAAATATCTTTGACAAAAGAACTAAAGATGATGACTTTGAGCTAGGTGACTTGGTTTTGAAATGGGATGCCCGAAATGAAGATAAGGGGAAGCATGGAAAATTTGACAGTCTGTGGAAGGGACCTTTCATAATTCAAGCATTCATAGGAAATAATGCCTTCTTACTCAACAACAGCGATGGGACCAATCTGCCAGGAGGACTTGTAAATGGCAGAATGTTGAAGCACTATTCACCTCCTTAGTAGGGACCTTCAGTCACACTTTTCCATTGTACAAACCATTTTCATTTTTCTTACAAATTTTTGAGTGAAATAACTTTGATCAGATGGTTGAAGCCCCCAGAGAAGGCCCTAAGCCACTGAACATTGTCTTCCAATTTTTAAGAATAAAATCAATCAAGCAACAAAGGCAACTATGGAGAAAGTTTTTCAGAACATTAGGAATCATGATTCTTTGCACTTCACAAGGAGAGTACCATCCCCAGGTGGAGTCGTTGTTATAACCCTATAATTTATAGGATCAACTGGTGACTGAAATGTTCTCTCTTTAAGTGTTTTTGTTTGTCAAATGATTTTCCATTTTGCAAATAATTTGAGAAAAAGAAAAGAAAGAAAAAGAATAAAAGAGGGCATAAAAGAAATTCAATAGAGCCCCATGCAATAACAATTATTTGGTCCATACCATTCAAGCATGGCCAAGTTCTTTGAAATTTATGTTGATAGGATTAGTGAATAAACTTGGCTAAACTGTTTAATCTTAGCCAAGCGATTTAGGTTAGTTAGTGAATAAATTTGACCAAACTGCTTAATCTTGGCCAGATAACCCCAGGATAGAGTAATTTCTTAGTCCAACAGTTTAATCTGGGATAATTGTCATAGGTAATTAGGTTAGAGCATAGGGTAGTTTTCTTTATCTCAATAAAACAAGCATGATGATCAATGTTGAACCATATCTTTGAGGTTTAAAAGGTTTGATGTCTAACCCCTTGGTGATTAAAACATGGAAAATCTTGGGAAAAACCACAATATGCACTTATCCTAAGTTTTTCGAAGCACATATGCCTTCGCGCTCACAGTTAAGCACAACGCATAGATGAACGTCCGGAGAGCGTGTGACCAAATCTACGATTGACAAGTCTTTCCGGACCCCCCCGATCATTCTACCTTTAACGGTGGGGGGGGGGGGTGTCCGGAATCACAGATAATGAAGGAACACATATAAACAACTGAGGTGCCATCGTGTTTATCAACGGTTGAGATTGAATTCTGGACCCCCCTTGACCGTTCTACTTTTAATGGTGGGGGGGGGTCTAAAATGTTGGTTAAACATCGCGCACATATCTACAGTTGAAAAGAAGGCGTGCAAATCAATGACTCATGGTGCTTTTCGGACCCTCCTGACCGATCTGTCTTTAATGGAGGGGGGGGGAGGGGGTCCGGAATGGATTGTTTTCTGGCAGGCCCCTTATCTCTACGTGGCAGGAATCCACTGGTTCTGAATCCCACCGCCTCCCACGATATGACATACCTCTGTCACCCCAATACATCATTTTCCACGTTCTCCCCTAAAGATCATATCTCATTACTCTGCCAGTCCTCTCACCTTGTTACAAGTCCCTTCACCATAGTCAAGTCCCAATCAATACCCACCACGTCACCTAGCCATATTCTTCAGTCATTGTCACCTGCCATCTTATGCGCTAAATGACCAGTTGGCCATTTATTATTGGCTAACTTATCCGTTAACCTGCTGACCTATCTCCCGTGCCCAACGGGTATCCGTTTGCTCAATACTACCTTCACCCTTCATTCCCTCATCTTTTACCCTGTCGTCGCACCAGTGAATTTTTCCCCATTTTCCTCTTCGTTACAGTCAGTCTCCCAAATCCACAATCATCCCCGCTAACCATTTTTATTTTACTTGCAGGCATTGTTACAGTGATGGCACCAAAATCAAAGAAAACAGAGGCCGAGGAAAATCCTTTCCTCCCGCCTCCTGTCAACCTCGACAGGATCCCTCTGGCCGATAAAGACTATTTAATCGCAGACACCAGATGTGAGTTTGACTTCACAGATTTACAGTCATGGCTAAAGGAGGTTTTCCTGGACCAAAGTGACGAAATCGAGCTCTGGGAGTCAAACCTTCCCCTGTATCTTTTCCCCCAGGTTCACCACTTCCCTGAATTCGCCCTCAAATGCCAAGCCCATTACATCCCCGACCAGAGAGCCATAGTGTCCTCATCAAGAGAAATTATTTTCCTCATTACACCTAAAACCATTGATCAGATGATGCAGATACCCATAGCCGAATCCGTCTCACCGTTCAATATTGAAATTATCACAGAACTGTATCAGAAATTATCATTCCCCCAAAGAGCTCAGATTTTCGAGCTTTTTCTCCCACAGGCCACTTAGCTCCCCACTACAAATCCCCTGTATCCTTCATCAATGTTCTCAGTGAAAGGAAACTAGGTCATCTCGTCGCTTTGCGCCCTATTGGGGTATTTTTCAGATCAATGGGTGGATGAGCCCATATTGGGTTTTCTGTCCATTTTCTCCACAGATGAGAAACCCACCACTTAGTTCGACTACATCACCTTCCTGGCATACAACATTCATGAGCAATTCTCAAATTTCGCCACAGAAGGCATGTTCCGGTATTCCTCAATACTGGCTTACATGTTCATATTCTTTCAAGCGGACAAATTCTCCTTTTCGATGCAGAAGATGGATAACGATGGGAGTCCATAGGTGGTGACAGTGTGGACTTTGCTACTCAGACACAACTCTATAGAATTCAGCTTCAAAAAATTTATCGAGTAGTCGTACCATCCCGTGGTGAGCATGCTCAGTGGCAAACCTGAGCCGAGAATAAATGAAGAAATTCAGAGGATCCTACACCTTTCAGACCTAGCAAAAACTGGAGACTGGTACCTGTACCAGGACCACAGAGAGATCAAAGTGTATGGGTACGAATTGGCTCTATACAAGTTACCCAAGTAGCTACCCATGAGGATATTTGCCCTGAAGTACATAAGGAAAATGATCAATTCAGACGACATACATTTTGTGTCTCTGAAAAAGAAGCAACAACTTAGGATCAAAGGGCAAATAGGATCATTCATCCGCAATAGCTGAGGCGCTGGGGAGGAAGCAGATAGACTGTTAAATGAGATGAATTTTTTTGTTAGCTTCATATGGTATTATGACCCCTGCGGGATAATTTCAGAGATGAGAGTTAAGAATAATAATATCCCATATGTCCACACATCCAGGCCTGAGATAGAGAAGTTCGCCAACTAGATAGAATGGGAGCCAAACACTCTGGTTGAGACAAAACAATAGGACCTTTCGATCACTATCTCACAGACGACTACACCACAGGCTCCCAAGGAGAAAATGCCTAGGAAGGGCACTTCACCTTCCATCACTGAAGTATCGTTTGAAGAGTTCGAATTACACACCAAGAGGCCAAAAACCAGTCAGGCACCCCACACGACTGGTGAAAAGGGAATTCAATCCACTACAACTACGGATATTGATCAGTCACTCCTTAGTACAAGCAGCCAACAAATCATGACTACAATGTTTCCCAAGAAGCCTACAGATACTCCACCAGCCAACCAGCCAAGAAAAATACGACCAAAATTGAGTATTTTTAAGAAGTATGATTTGATCAAAAAGAAAAATCAGACACTGACCAGCAGCACGTATACTCAGTTCTAGAAGCAAACATCAACTGCACAATACAGAATATTGTTTGCATTCGACACTGAGAAGGGTAGAATGCACATGGCGTTTCTGCAAACACAGGTGCTAGACCCGAAAGTAATCATCGATTACAAAAGGGAAACATTCGAATTTCAGACTAAAGATGTGCATCTAGTTGATCAAATGGACCTGCACAGGCAAACTGGAGAAATGGTTTTCTCCACATTGGTAAATGCTTCCACTACTGCCTCCAAGTTACAAGTATCTCTGAACAATGTCCAAATGCAGCTGAAGTTAGAAAAAATATCATCCTTTTCCAAGAATAACAGGATTAAGACGTTGGAGGAATTAGTCCTCAAGATCAGATATGATCCCTCGAATGTGAAAGCAGTTGAGGAGATGCTCAAAAAGAAAAATGACAATATAGCATCTCTGAGGAAACAGTTGAAACTACCACCAACAGAATATTCACGGGCAAAGGAAATAGCAGAGACAGAAGGGGAAAATGATGAGATGCTCAAGCTCATCATGGAGCAGAATGCACAGTTGAAGGAAATGGAAGCGGAATTGGAAAAACTAGTGAAAGAGAAGGAGCATTCAAAGAACATGGAGGTCATTCCACTGAGCACAATCCCACTCGTAGGAGTGAACACAACGTCTATAGCAGAAATTCCCTCGGCAACTCCACTGACAGCTCTGGAGAAAACAATTGAACTAGCTAAATCCATGGAGTAGATGAATTTGCAAGAGACAGAGATTAGCAGACTTAAAAAGGAGATTGAGAACCTTCAGAAACTCAAATCTTCCTTTCAAACCAGCTACTCCAAGGAGAACAAACTTTAGACAAGATTAAATAGGAATTGCAACAACTTCAAAGGCAAACAGTGGTGAACCCCTTTTTTTTACTTTTTTTCTGATTGTTGATGTATTAATCTGAGAAGATAAAAAAATCAGTTGTTGAAAAAACTATAGACATAGATAGAGTTAACTATGTAGATTCCAAATATATATATAATATCGTTTACTATTTTTAATCTATTTTTGTCTTCGCATATATCAAAATCCTAAAATACATACCTCTCTTATTTCTTCTATAACTTTTTTTTTGGTTTAACCATTTCTCGAATGAGTTATTTATGCAGCACTAGAGGATATTGATATCTACGTTCTAAAAAAAAAGAAATTGTTTTGATTATGTTAAGACCCTCTTAACCCGCATGAGCAAAAGACATTGTAATTTTAGGGATATGTTGACTTTAATAATTTAAGAAAAATACAAAATTAATATTTTAAATTTCCAAAAAATACATGGCACAAAAAAATCAAGTTCTTTACAAGTATACATTAATTCCATCATTAAGGTACTCAACACTTGCACGAACAAAAATATATACCTTATATTTTGTTGGAAAAATAAGATGTACCACCATTAGGAAAAATCAAATTTGACATAGTTAGTCACAATTTCTATGATTAAAATTTGCATATTCGGAAAGCTAATTCAATTTCATATGTTTCATCTTCATACACCATATTCAAATTCATTGTAAAAGTACCTTGACTAATCCCTCCAAGTTAATAGATTATTGTTTTTCCAGGTTTGCATTGCCACTAACGCGTCATGAGAGACCATCATTAGCTTGCACTCACCCTTTAGTCTTATTCTATTAAATAAGATTGTTCTAAAGTGGCATGATTCTCAATGGATTGAAAACTTGGTTTAAGAATATATAGTTTTTCGATGCAGGACCTACAAACAGATAGGGCACTTGTGGGATTCTTTTCAAGTAGCATTGATCTCTATGGGGAATAACGTTAAAAACAATTGATCTAAAGATTATTCATCAAATAAAAAACCTCTTGAAGTAGCATCAAACCAATATGTAAAATGATGAATGCCAATGACATTAACCCAATTGCCCAACACTCCCTAAAAATGTAGTGATGTGGTTCTGGTCCTGATGCCTTCCCCTTCAATGAAGATTGTTATGATTGGGAATTCCTCTAGTGGCATGAAGAAGATGGAAGGATTAGATAATTTGGATATGAAAAAAAACAATTTATCCATCCCATTGATTTCAAGTCGTAAGATGTCCAAGGTTAATTGATCTCCCATTAGTTGTATTCCCCTTGGATGATTGAAAAAAATCTCAAAAGAAAAAACGAATTTAAAGGGTAAGTCCAATGTGTGTTCATGTTTATAACCAATTATTTTGAAAGACCTGTATATATCTTTAGAAGTTGTAAATGTAACTCAGACAAAAAGTTATTAGAATGCTTATGAAACATTAATTCTACACTATACAAAAAAAAACTTGAAAAGAAAACTCAATTTTACCAAGTTGATCATTATAATTTGATTAGGGAAAAGAAATACAAACAATGAATATCAAACTCATATGAGAAATATGTAGTCAAAATATTCCCCCATATATACTAAAAAAAAACATTATTTAATATTTATTTGTTAAAAAATATTAAATATAATAATTAAAAGATTAACATGATTACAAATTTTCATAATCCATTTTTTGAAATTCATCTTATTAAGTTAATAAATTTTAAATAAAAATTAATAACAATTTAAAAAAAAATAATTAATTTTTAATTAAAAATTAATAATAATATAATTAAATTATTTAATTTTATAATTTATTTAAATCCACTCAACTAATTCATACTTCATATTTAGATTGGATATAAAAAGAATTATTCAAAACACAAATACAAATCCTATTAAGAAATGATACCCAATTTATGAGATGAAATAGAGTGCATATAAAAAGAATTATTCAAAACACAAATAAAGAAGTGGTCTTTTAAGTGCTCTCGTGGCAGGTTGTATGGCCTTTTTGGGACTATCTAGTACATGTTTTAGATTTGATATGTAAACAAATTATATCATTTTAATATAATTGGATAAAAAAAAAAAATTTAAATGATACGAAATTATTTAATCAAATTTCCTTTTTTTTTACCAAATATATTTTAAAGTGAAATAACATGTTGTTGTTTTTTTAACTTTTTATTTCAAAACATTTTAATGTCAAAAGTTTTATTTTCAATAAATATCTAGTAAATATTTCATCTTTATTTTTTAAAGCTTTTTTATTACAAAACATTTTCCCTTTCGAAAAAATATTAAGTAAATATTTCATCTTTATTTCTTAAATTTTTTTATTTCAAAACACCTTAATGTCACAATTTCCCTTTCAAAAAAAAATCCCACAAATTCAATATATAGATTTTTTAAACTTTCCATTTCAAAACACCTTAATGTTCTTATTTGACAAAATGTTCTACAAAATGAACAATTAATTTTTTTTTAAATCATTAATATCAAAATACTTTAATATCAAGATTAATTTGACAAAATGTTCTACAAAATGAACATTTTTTTTTTAAACCATTAATATGAAAATACTTTAATGTCAAAATTGATGTAACCAATGTCCTCAAATGCTTTCCAACTACTTCATGAATCTATAAATATAAATATCAATATTTATTTAATAATAAAAATTAAAGTAATTTTTTTAAACCATTAATATCAAAATACCTTAATGTGAAGACTAATGTAACCAATGTCATCAAATACTTTCCAACTATTTAATAGATCTATAAATATAAATATAAATATCAATATTTATGTAATGATAAAAATTAAAATAAATTTATTTAATAATCAATAAAATAAATTAATAAATATATAATTTTTTTTAAATAATTTTAAAAATTATATATATATATATATATATATATATTAATTTGATTATTTTTTAAATAAAATTATATACAACTTTATTTTATTTTAAAGTAAAATTATAAAACCTTTATCTCAATGTAAAAAAATATTCTTTCATCAAATTGAATTTGTCTACCTACTAACTTTGTTGTTATTTGTCTACCTACTAACTTTGTTGTTATTGTTATAGTCCAATTGCATAACTTCTATACTCAAAAGACCTCTATACACATTAGAAACCTTTTTCTTTGCGTGGAAAAGCCACCAAAAAGGAAGACCTAGAAAGAGGAGAAAATTCTCCTCAGGCTTTATACTCTAATTCAACTACAACTACAACGAACGATAGACTAAGAAGTTTGAAAAGACTTCATACTCTACAATTAAGAAGTCAAGAATGTTTAAACACCTTTGAGTTAGAATGATTTTGCATTTAAGGTCTTCTAAGCAATCAGAAGGCATCATAATACAGACTTTTAATTTAGGAATCTATACTTCTCAATTATAGAGTATGAAGTTTTTGTGAAGGCTTAAAAATCATTAAATGAAAAAACATTTTAATTTAAAGGCGTTTGAATATTTTATTACAGTATTTAAGTTTATTTATTTATTTTTATTTAAGTTTATTTATTTATTTTTGATTTCTTAAATTAAATACCTTAAAAAAAAAACTTGAAGTTTGACATTAACGATACTCTCTTTTCTTCTAATAGGAAGTTGTATAGAAGCTTCAAGCTACTGACTATTTGCTTATTGTTTTGCTTATCCTTCCATATATATCACCTCACCCCACCTCCTTCCCTCCAAGCACTCCTTGTGTAATCACATACCCAAAACTTAGATTTGCTCCCATGGCTTTGATCTTCTTATTGTTTCTGTCTTTCAGTGGCATTCTCCCACTTGGGCAATGTCAGCCCCGACAATTTCCAAAATCAAATACCGTTTTTGCTTCTTCAAGAGTTAGTGATTCTTCCATGAATATAGTTGATCAGACGCAACGGAATGATGTTGTTAATGCATTACTAGCGTTTAAGAGGAGGATCGTCAGTGACCCAAGTGGTGTTTTGGCTGGTTGGAATTCAAGCACCAACAGCAATCCTTGCAACTGGAGAGGCGTTTCATGCAGCCATGGACCGACTTCAAGAGTGGAGAAGCTTAATCTCGCAGCGGCCAATCTTACAGGCACTCTGGATGGAAAGCTTGGCCAACTCAGGTATCTCATCGACCTTAACCTCTCTTCGAATACATTCTCTGGCCCAATTCCTTCTCAGATTGGCAAATTGAGGAATTTGACAGTGCTGGATCTCAGCCGGAACCAGCTGCATGGCAACATACCGCTAGAGCTTCTAACTTCATTACAGAAATTGGCCGTTATGAGGCTTGACGATAATATGCTTAACGGAAGCATTCCTTCCAAATTAGGTGAGCTGACTGAGCTTCTGCATCTAAATTTATCAGGAAATTGGTTGTCTGAAATAATTCCTATTGAATTTGGTGAGCTGAAGAAGCTGGAAGTCCTTGATTTGTCTCAAAATAGGTTGTCTGGAACCATTCCTTCTGAATTGGGACGGTTAAGAATGTTGCGTGGGTTGGCTCTGTTTTCCAACAATCTCACTGGTAAGATACCTCCACAAATAGGCAATCTCACAAGCTTGCAATTGTTTCTAG
>SNQJ01S0064831.1:39202-54602 GCA_010110895.2 Picea sitchensis
TACAGTTGAAAAGAAGGCGTGCAAATCAATGACTCATGGTGTTTTTCGGATCCTCCCGACCGATCTGTCTTTAACGCGGGGGTCCGGAATGGATTGTTTTCTGGCGGGCCCCTTATCTCTACGTGGCAGGAATCCACTGATTTTGAATCCCACTGCCTCCCACGATCTGACATACCTCTGTCACCCCATGACATCATTTTCCACGTTCTCCCCTAAAGATCATATCTCATTAATCTGTCAGTCCTCTCACCCTGTTACAAGTCCCTTCACCATGGTCATGTCCCAATCAATACCTGCCATGTCACCCAACCATATTCTTCAGTCATTGTCACCTGCCATCTTATGCGCTAAACGACCCGTTGGCCGTTTATTATTGGCTAACTTATCCGTTAACCTGCTGACCTGTCTCCCACGCCCAACGGGTATCCGTTTGCTCAATACTACCTTCACCCTTCATTCCCTCATCTTTTACCCTGTCGCCGAACCAGTGAATTTTTCCCCATTTTCCTCTTCGTTACAGTCAGTCGCCCAAAGCCACAATCGTCCCCGCTAACCGTTTTTATTTTACTTGTAGGTATTGTTACAGTGATGGCACCAAAATCAAAGAAAATAGAGGCCGAGGAAAATCCTTTCCTCCCGCCTCCCATCAACCTCGACAGGATCCCTCTGGCCGACAAAGACCATTTAATCACAGACACCAGATGTGAGTTCGACTTCACAGATTTACAGTCATGGCTAAAGGAGGTTTTCCTGGACCAAAGTGATGAAATCGGGCTCTGGGAGTCAAACCTTCCCCTGTATCTTTTCCCCCAGGTTCACCACTTCCCCGAATTCGCCCTCGCCAAGCCCATTACATCCCCGACCAAAGAGACATAATATCCTCATCAGAAGAAATTATTTTCCTCATTACACCTAAAACCATTGATCAGTTGATGCAGATACCCAGAGCCGAATCCGTCTCACCGTTCAATCTTGAAATTATCACAGAACTGTATCAGAAATTATCATTCCCCCAAAGAGCTCAGATTTTCAAGCTTTTTCTCCCACAGGCCACTTATCTCCCCACTACAAATCCCCCGTATCCTTCATCCATGTTCTCAGTGAAAGGAAACCAGGTCATCTCGTCGCTTTGCGCCGTACTGGGGTATTTTTTGGATCAATGGGTGGATGAGCCCATATTGGGTTTTCTGTCCATTTTCTCCACAGATGAGAAACCCACCACTTAGTTCGACTACGTCACCTTCCTGGCATACAACATTCATGAGCAATTCTCAAATTTCGCCACAGAAGGCATGTTCCGGTATTCCTCAATACTGGCTTACATGTTCATATTCTTTCAAGCGGACAAATTCTCCTTTTCAATGCAGAAGATGGATAAGGATGGGAGGCCACAAGCGGTGATAGTGTGGACTTCACTGCTCAGACACAACTCTACAGAATTCAGCTTCAAACAATTTATCGAGCAGTTGTACCATCCCGTGGTGAGCATGCTCAGTGGCAAACCTGAGCCGAGAATAAATGAAGAAATTCAGAGGATCCTACACCTTTCAGACCTTGGAAAAACTGGATACTAGTACCTGTACCAGGACCACACAGAGATCAGAGTGTATGGGTGCGAATTGACTCCATACAAGTTACCCAAGTATCTGCCCGTGAGGATATTTTCCCTGGAGTACATAAGGAAAATGATCAATTCAGACGACATACATTTTGTGTCTCTGAAAAAGAAGCAACAACTTAGGATCAAAGGGCAAATAGGATCACTCATTTACAATAGCCAAGGTGTTGGGGAGGAAGCAGATAGACTGTTAAATGAGATGATTTTTTTTGTTAGCTTCATATGGTATTATGACCCCTGCGGGATAATTTCAGAGATGAGAGTTAAGAATAAGAATATCCCATATGTCCACACATCCAGGCCTGAGATAGAGAAATTCGCCAACTAGACAAAATGGGAGCCAAACACTCTAGTTGAGACAGAACCACAGGACCTTTCGGTCACTATCTCACAGACGACTACACCACAGGCTCCCAAGGAGAAAAGGCCCAAGAAGGACACTTCACCTTCCATCACTGAAGTATCGTCTGAAGAGTTCCAATTACACACCAAGAGGCCAAAAACCAGTCAGGCACCCGACACAGCTGGTGAAAAGGGAATTCAATCCACTATAACTATGGAGATTGATCAGTCACTCCTTAGTACAAGCAACAAACAAATCATGACTACAGTGTTGCCCAAGAAACCTACAGATACTCCACCAGCCAACCAACCGAGCAAAATAGGACCGAAATTGAGTATTTTTGAGAAGTATGATTTGATCAAAAAGAAAAATCAGACACTAACCAGCAGCACGTATGCTCAGTTCTGGAAGCAAACTTCAACTGCATAACACAGACTATTGTCTGCATTTGACACTGAGAAGGGTAGAATGCACATGGCGTTTCTGCAAACACAGGTGCTAGACCCGAAAGTAATCACCAATTACAAAAGGGAAACATTCGAATTTCAGACTAAAGATGTGCATCTAGCTGATCAAATGGACCTACACAGGCAAACTGGAGAAATGGTTTTCTCCACATTGGCAAATGCTTCCACTACTGCCTCCAAGTTACAAGTATCTCTGAACAATGTCCAGATGCAGCTGAAGTTAGAAAAAATATCATCCTTTGCCAAGGATAACAGGATTAAGACGTTGGAGGAACTAGTCCTCAAGATCGGATATGATCCCTCGAATGTGAAAGCAGTCGAGGAGATGCTCAAAAAGAAAAATGATGATATAGCATATCTGAGGAAACAGTTGAAACTGCCACCAACAGAATATTCACAGGCAAAGGAAATAGCGGAGACAGAAGGGGAAAATGATGAGATGCTCAAGTTCATCATGGATCAGAATGCACAGTTGAAGGAAATGGAAGTATAATTGGAAAAACTAATGAAAGAGAAGGAGCAGTCAAAGCCCATGGAGGTCATTCCACTGAGCGCAATCCCACTCGTAGGAGTGAGCACAACGTCTGTAGTAGAAATTCCCTCAGCAACTCCATTGACAACTCTGGAGAAAACAGTTGAACTAGCTAAATCCATGGAGTAGATGAATTTGCAAGAGACAAAGATTAGTAGACTTAAAAAGGAGATTGAGAACCTTCAAGAACTCAAATCTTCCTTTCAAACTAGCTACTCCAAGGAGAAACAAACTTGAGACAAGCTTAAACAGGAATTGTAACAACTTCAAAGGCAAACAGTGGCGAACCCCCTTTTTTTTACTTTTTTTCTGATTGTTGATGTATTAATCTGAGAAGATAAACAATTCAGTTGTTGACAAAACTATAGACATAGATAGAGTTAACTATGTAGATTCCATATATATATATATAATATTGTTTACTATTTTTAATCTATTTTTGTCTTCGCATATATCAAAATCCTAAAATACATACCTCTCTTATTTCTTCTATAACTTTTTTTTGGTTTAACCATTTCTCGAATGAGTTATTTATGCAGCACTAGAGGACACCAATATCTACGATCTAAAAAAAAAAGAAACTGTTTTGATTATGTTAAGACCCTCTTAACCTGCACGAGCAAAAGACATTGTAATTTTAGGGATATGTTGACTTTAATAATTTAAGAAAAATACAAAATTAATATTTTAAATTTCCAAAAAATACATGGCACAACAAAATCAAGTTCTTTACAAGTATACATTAATTCCATCATTAAGGTACTCAACACTTGCACGAACAAAAATATATACCTTATATTTTGTTGGAAAAATAAGATGTACCACCATTAGAAAAAATCAAATTTGACATAGTTAGTCACAATATCTATGATTAAAATTTGTATATTCAGAAAGCTAATTCAATTTCATATGTTTCATCTTCATACACCATATTCAAATTCATTGTAAAAGTACCTTGACTAATCCCTCCAAGTTAATAGATTATTGTTTTTCCAGGTTTGCATTGCCACTAACACGTCATGAGAGACCATCATTAGCTTGCACTCACCCTTTAGTCTTAGTCTATTAAATAAGATTGTTCTAAAGTGGCATGATTCTCAATGGATTCAAAACTTGGTTTATGAATATATAGTTTTTCGATGCTAGACCTACAAACAGATAGGGCACTTGTGGGATTCTTTTCAAGTAGCATTGGTCTCTATGGGGAATAACGTTAAAAACAATCGATCCAACGATTATTCATCAAACAAAAAACCTCTTGAAGTAGCATCAAACCAATATGTAAAATGATGAATGCCAACGACATTAACCCAATTGCCCAACACTCCCTAAAAATGTAGTGATGTGGTTCTAGCCCCGATGCCTTCCCCTTCAATGAAGATTGTTATGATTGGGAATTCCTCTAGTGGCATGAAGAAGATGGAAGGATTAGATAATTTGGATATGAAAAAAAACAATTTATCCATCCCATTGAGTTCAAGTCGTAAGATGTCCAAGGTCAATTGATCTCCCATTAGTTGTATTCCCCTTGGATGATTGAAAAAAATCTCGAAAGAAAAAACAAATTTAAAAGGTAAGTCCAATGTGTGTTCATGTTTATAACCAATTGTTTTGAAAGACATGTATATATCTTTAAAAGTTGTAAATGTAACTCGGACAAAAAGTCATTAGAATGCTTATGAAACATTAATTCTACACTATACAAAAGAACTTGCAAAGAAAACTCAATTTTACCAAGTTGATCATTATAATTTGATTAGGGAAAAGAAATACAAACAATGAATATCAAATTCATATGAGAAATATGTAGTCAAAATATTCCCATATATATACACTAAAAAAACATCATTTAATATTTATTTGTTAAAAAATATTAAATATAATAACTAAAAGATTAATATGATTACAAATTTTCATAATCCATTTTTTGAAATTCATCTTATTAAATTAATAAATTTTAAATAAAAATTAATAACAATTTAAAAATAAATAATTAATTTTTAATTAAAAATTAATAATAATATAATTAAATTATTTAATTTTATAATTTATTTAAATCCACTCAACTAATTCATACTTCATATTTAGATTGGATATAAAAAGAATTATTCAAAACACAAATACAAATCCTATTAAGAAATGATACCCAATTTATGAGATGAAATAGAGTGCATATAAAAAGAATTATTCAAAACACAAATAAAAAAGTGGTCTTTTAAGTGCTCTCGTGGCAGGTTCACATTTCTCTGGACAGCTTGATATTTGGAGATTTTTTTCATGAAATCTCAGTTTATAGCTATGGATAAATTGGAGATCCAATCATCTTTAGATTCCCTTGTTTATGGCTTTTTTGGGAGTATCCAGCACATGTTTTAGATCCTTGTCGATGGAATTGATATGTAAACAAATTATATCATTTTAATATAATTGGGTAAAAAAAAGAAAAAATGATAGGGAATTATTTAATCAAATTTCTTTTTTTGACCAAATATATTTTAAAGTGAAATAACATGTTGTTTTTTTGACTTTTTATTTCAAAACATTTTAATGTCAAAAGTTTCATTTTCAATAAATATCTAGTAAATATTTCATTTTTATATTTTAAAGCTTTTTTATTACAAAACATTTTCTCTTTCAAAAAAGTATTAAAAACACCTTAATGTCACAGTTTCCCTTTCAAAAAAAAATCCCACAATTTCAACATATAGATTTTTTAAACTTTCCATTTCAAAACACCTTAGTATTCTTATTTGACAAAATGTTCTACAAAATGAACAATTAATTTTTTTTTAAATCATTAATATCAAAATACCTTAATATCAAGATTGATTTGACAAAATGTTCTACAAAATGAACATTTTTTTTTTAAACCATTAATATCAAAATATCAAAATACTTTAATGTCAAAATACTTAAACCATTAATAGCAAAATACTTTTTGTTTTGCTTATCCTTCCATATATATCACCTCACCTCACCTCCTTCCCTCCAAGCACTCCTTGTGTAATCACATACCCAAAGCTTTAGATTTGCGCCCATGGCTTTGATCTTCTTATTATTAGTGTTTCTGTCTTTCAGTGGCATACTCCCACTTGGGCAATGTCAGCCCCGACAATTTCCAAAATCAAATACCATTTTTGCTTCTTCAAGAGTTAGTCATCCTTCCACGAATATAGATGATCAGACGCAACGGAATGATGTTGTTAATGCATTACTAGCGTTTAAGAGGAGCATCGTCAGTGACCCAACTGGTGTTTTAGCTGGCTGGAATTCAAGCACCAACAGCAATCCTTGCAACTGGAGAGGCGTTTCATGCAGCCATGGACCGACTTCAAGAGTGGAGAAGCTTAATCTCTCAGCGGCCAATCTTACAGGCACTCTGGATGGAAAGCTTGGCCAACTCAGGTATCTCATCGACCTTAACCTCTCTTCGAATACATTCTCTGGCCCAATTCCTTCTCTGGTCTTGTTCCGCCCTTTCTAGCAAATTGTTCGATGTTGAGATATCTAAAGCTAGACAACAATTCTTTGGTAGGAGAGTTTCCTGCGGAAATAGGACGGTTAGTAAACCTGCATAGCTTGTCTCTTTCCCGAAACAAGCTCACCCGAGTGCATCCTTTTCTAACGTTTAATAATCGTAGCAGCGTGGTACTGATAAATTTTGGTAAGAATAATTTGAGTGGCGCACTACCAGAAAGCTGGGGACAGAACCGGAACCTACGCGTCATATCAGTGGGCTATAATCGATTACAAGGAAATTTACCGGATTGGCTCTGGGATCTCAGCAGCCTGCAACTTCTGGATTTCTCAAACAATAAATTCTCTGGTAAGATTCCTGAAAAGATTGGTCTGTTGCAAGCTCTGAGAAAACGCGATGCAGCAGAGTCTCAGCTGGAAAATCTGTGGCAGGATAAACTCATATTGGATTTCAAGGGAGTGGAGCTCTCTTACACATATTTCTGTTCGACGCAGGCATTTTTGGATCTATCTGGAAATCAACTAAGTGGGCGGATTCCATCTGAATTGGGATTGTTGAGTAGCCTTAGAAGTTTGAACCTTTCCCGCAACAGTCTCAGTGGCAATATCCCGCTTGCACTTGGTAATTTTACCCTGCTGGAATCGCTGGACTTATCTATAAACCTTCTGGGTGGCCGAATTCCAACGGTGTTGACGGATATAGACGGTCTGGCAGTCCTGAATTTGTCATACAACAATTTTTCTGGTGCGATTCCGACAGGTAACGAACTAATAGGCTGTGATATATGTTTATTTATTTTTTTCAACTATTTGAACTTTGTTTAATTGTCCTCAGTCTTCCTAATCAAAATTAAGCTGAACGTTTGGATTTCATCCAGTCTCTTCACGCTATATTTTGAAATTACTGCACAGAACTACACTTAGCACTGAATATTGTAATATGTGAATGCAGGGCGTCAGTTCAATACATTCACTAATTCTTCCTATCTGGGCAATAAATTTCTCTGTGGTTTTCCACTTAACGAATCTTGCTACATCAGCGGGCATGGCCATCAAGCAGAAAGTAATACAGAAGACGATGGTCAGAGGACACGGGTGGCAATAATAGCAGGAGTACTTGCAGGAACATTGTTTCTATGCGCAATCTTCTGGTATTACTGTTTCTACAGATCAGCCTCTCGTTCATCTGCTCATGAGAAAACCGAAATTCGCTTTTTTGGGGAGGGTTTAAAGTTAAAGTTATCAGATCTGTCGGATGCTACCAATGGCTTCAGTGAAGCCGCCATCATTGGCACAGGCGCATTGAGCAAAGTATACAAGGGAATTCTAAGGAACGGTCAAGTGGTTGCCATTAAGATCCTCGAACTGGCCTACAACGAATCCCTGCGAAGTTTTCTGAAGGAATGCGAGGTCCTGGGTAAGATTCGGCATCGTAACCTGGTGAAAATTCTTGGGGCGTTCTCAAATTCAAACACAAGGGCTCTAGTGCTCCAGTTTATGCCCAATGGAAGCCTGGAAAAGTATCTTCATCACTCTCAAGTATGTCAACTCACATGGGAAGCCAGGTACAAAATCGCTACTGGTATTGCTCATGCTATCAATTACTTGCACAGGGAAACAGGGATGGGGGAGATTGTTCACTGCGATCTGAAACCTGGCAATGTTCTTCTTGACCAAGACATGGAAGCCCATGTCTGTGATTTTGGGATTGCAAGAATAATTGACCCACAAATAACCGAAGCCACCGTATCCAGCACCTTTAGAGGTTCCATTGGTTACATTGCACCCGGTGAGTCTTTTATTATTTCTGTGAACGCAGTTATAGCAACTTATTAATTTAGAGGAAATTGTTTTCATATATATGCTGCTTGTTGTGGCGTGGGTGTTGTAGAATTTGGATATGGCCAGAAAATATCTGCAAAGGCAGACGTGTACAGCTACGGAGTGTTGCTATTGGAAATGGTAACAAGAAGATCACCCACAGATGGACTTCCGGTGGGATTTAATTCGCTGGCAGAATGGGTGAGATGGTGTTTGCAGGGTTATCCGTTCCCAGAGATTATTGTGCAGGAAGTGATTGATCCTTCACTTTCACTTTCACTTTCACTTTCACTTTCACAAGCAATGGACAGAGAAGCAACCGAGGCAGCTTCCGATTCGATATTGGAAGAAATCATAGCGGTTTTGAGGTTGGGAGTCGTGTGCTGCCGGAGCGATCCAAAGGAGAGGCCTCCCATGAGTGTAGTGGTGGACATGTTGACTAATATAAAAAAGACTAAGCAGGCCAATGCCAATTCCAATTTCAGCGTCTCTGCTACATCCGATGAGCTCAATGCTACGCTATCTTGAAAAGTATAATTCCTATTCCTAGTCGTCCCTATGATGATGTGTATACTCTCTTCGTATTCTACCTCTACAAATTATTCTAACAATTATATATATGTTTTTATGACTATTATAATATATTATAATGTTTATAAGAAAATATTGTTTTTATGATTGTTACGTTGAAAGGTGTACATCTATTGATAATGGACACATTTAATAGGTTTTTAGTTCTTAATAAGTTTTTTATGGACGAGATTAAATATGTCTAGAATATTCTTAGTCATCACAATAAATGAATGGCTCTGATTTCATCCATTAACTTTCAAGTTGTTATAAAGACATCAGTTTATATGTTTACTTTTTTACATTTACCTAATCGTGTTTAAAAATTACTGTGTTCATTAACTTATTGCCACTTCTACATGATTAAAAAATATTAAGCTATTCACAGAGAGTGATAAGATCTTGGAGTTTCATGTTTCTGTTGGGTGACATTTGGTGGCGCATCACCACCAGTGGTGAGTAGAGAATAAATAATGAAACGAAGATAATATAAAGAAATGAAGGATGTAATCAAATTTTCTAAGTATGTAGTAAAAACAAATATTTAGATACATCTAAATTTGATATGAAAATGTAATAAAATAAATATCAATTTTTATTATCTTAGTAAATATAAAACCATGTCATTGATGTAAGCTAGAACTAATTTTACATTAATTATTTGTAAGATAAATTATATATAAGACTTGGATATTCCTCACATTATATTTTAAATATGTAATGAGTTCAAAAACTAAATAGGGTTACATTATTGTTAAAATTAAAATTGTAAACTTGTAAACATTGAGAGTTTTTTACTTTGTCAATTTAAATTCTCACATGAATTACAGTATTGTTAGATCTAGGGGAAAATGATAGTCTTTCTCTTAAGAAGAAAACAAAGGTTTTTAGTCTTGTTACAAAAATTGCCCAAATTATGGAGTACTTCCAAGTTAAACTTTGTTTTTCATAAAAAAAAAAAGTTAAATAGATTTGCTAGCAATTCAAACTTGCTCGAGACAACTTGGCTTTGCAAGAGCAAGTTTGATGCTCAAGTACTTTGGGGTCTCAAAATCTAGCTTTTGAGTTGAGCCAAAGTTTTTGAGGGTTTGCAAGGTTGACTTCCTAAATGGATGAGAAAATCAACGAAGATCTTTATAAGTTTTTATATTCATACATGAAAAAAATTATTATTTTACTTAGTGATTTTTGTTGATTTCGATTCAAACTCTTATTATAAAGCCTTGTTCAATTTTGTAATTATGGTTTCTACCTATTTCCATTCTCTCTAACAAAATCTATATTTATTTTCAATGTAGGAAAATTTGTTTTTAAGGAAATGAGAATTCATTCTATAAATTTTAATAAGAAGATAAACTCCTCACAATTTTAATATAAATTTTCAACATTTTATTTTTTCACTTTATAATTATTGTTGTTTAACTTCTTTCAACGCCTTTTTTTTAATTTGTAAAAATTGTTAAAAAAATAAACTCTTCCTTTCTTCATTAAAGAGAATCAAATCTTCTCATAATTTCTTGGTGTTTCATTAAACATAGTCAACTCTTCTCATAATTTGTTGTTTAAGTAAAAAAATCAATTCTTATAGTAATTGGTTGATGATATAATAAGCCATTTTAAAAATAAATAATTATTGATTGCTCACATTTTTAACTTATTTTTTATTTTTATTAATGTTTTTCTATAAAATTGATGTTTACATAATTATTTAACCTTGCAAATTTGTTGTCAACAAGATTACAGTTTGTAAAATTCTCCCACATTTTTAATAGAGCACAATAAATACTCTTTATCCTAGGCCATCTCCTTTTTCGAACCAACAAATGCCCTTTATCCTAGGCCATCTCCTTTTTCAAAGCAACAATTGTGAATTGTGTTAGGTTCTAGAAGTGTGAAAGACACCTAGCAATGAATTAGTTGAAAATGCGAGAATGAAATTGAAAGAGAGCTTGTTTGTCTTTTTGTGGCGCGAACAAAAACAAAGTACTCTACAAGCTGGGATGAGGTAGACCTTCATGTGGATGTTACTTTTGAATCTCTTTTCCCCTTGAACGATTCAATGTTATGAACCTAGCCTAGCATTAATTTTTTTTAAATGCTATTGAATTTTTTTTAAAGTGAATACAACAATAACACTAATTTTACACTAAGGGGGCCAGGGAGAGGATAAAGGGGGCTTGGGAAAGAGCATAAGCTATCCAATATTCGATCTATTTTGTGCTAATATTCCCTTGGATTATTACTCTTCACACGGTTTCTTTGGCCATTGGTTCGAGTTGGTGTTGTTGTTGGCGATGGACTTCTGATTGAAAGTAGGAGCCGCCTAGCCTATTCATCCAAGAAAGCCCGTGAATATATATGTTAAGGTTTGTGAGTCATTTGGTCTATGCAAGGTTATAATAAGTAATTGAGATATTCTTTATACAACACTATTTGTACAATCCTGGGAAAAAAAAAACACTAGTTTGTACAAATGCATGGATAAGATGTTAAAGACAATTAAGTTATGGATGTCAAGCACATGCAAGTGGATTCGCATTGGAGTACTCACGATAGATTGGAGAATATTCGTGTATGCAGAGATGCCACTCTTATAAGGAGAGGTTCCTCAGAACCTTTCGTCGTCTATCCACAATAAATCAACAAATGTCATGTGTGTCTGTCCGCAACAAATCAACAACTGCCACGTGGATTTGTCCACTATGAAATCATGTGTTTGTTTGAATCCATGTTTTGGGAGTGTTGTCCTATCCATTTCCCCGTATCCAAACTTGCCATCTGTTTATAAAAAATCAACAAATTAGTTCTTTCCACATCTCTTATACTTCACTGTATTATCCTTCACCAACTCACCTCAAAAATCACCATCTTATCCTTCATTGACTCCTCTCAAAACTCTGATTTCCTGATAGTTTCTAGATTTCTTCAATATCAGGGATGAAACGAACTCGATGCGGTCGACATAGCTACCCAATTCGACATCGGAGATGCTCGAGGGACCTGGTCAGATGATATCACAATCATTTTTTTGGCTACGGCTGGTGTTGTTCCATGGTCGTCTAGCGGATTCGGGAAACAGTGGAGGAGGTTTGGTATCACAATCAAATCTTGCAAGCTTGAGAACACCACGAATTTTAAAACAACATGCCATGATGCCCCTACAAAATTAAATTTCAATATGTATTTCTCTAAGAATAAACTAATACACAAACCAGAACAAGGGAAAACAACATACCATGATGCCCCTACAAAATTAAATTTCAATATGTACTACTCTAAGAACAAACTAATACACAAATCATAACAAGGGCAGAGAAACTTGTCCAAAGTAGGATAATAAGCCATGCATTGTAATGCTCCTGGAAGATTCTAATATACGTCTCCAAACAAGAGAAATAGATACAAACCAATACGATGATAAAACAAATAAGGAGGAGCCACATTCCAACAAGAGCGAAGAAAATCCCATAGGACAAACCAGATAAGTTACCTATTGTATCACTTTATTCAAGTTTTCACAGGTTTGATTCACTGTATTCAAGATTTTTCATGGAGAAGTAAATCCCAGAGGACAACACATAGAGCATAAAATAATTGAATGTTGTGTTCCATGAAAAATCTTGTATACAATTTGTGTTACTTGCCAAACATACATATTTATAGAATTAGAACTGGAGAAATACATATTTTAGTTATTTCCTTGTAAAGAAGAGATATTTACATGTTCATAATATTTTAATAAAAGAATAAATTGATTGTGAATATTGTTTGGCGTAAACCGAGAAAGACAATGGAAACAACATTGGCCATGAACATTCATTAATCAAACTGTACAAAAAGTAGATCTCTCCAAAAGACACAAGTGAAAGATTCATACAAAGCCAATGAAGTTTTTTTTGTATGAAGAGCTCAATAAAGTGGCATCTCACATTGTGTTAAGTGCAGTAACAAGTTCCAGAAGAGGACTAGATATGCACAAAAACATCATAATAGAATACATTTTTTTACAATCAATACCAAACCATCAACCACCATTCCACTGTATTGATTAGTTATCTTTGAGTCTTTTTGTAAAGAATCATATATACAATTTGATAAAGTTAAATACATGTAAGCACAACAAATTATAATAAACAGTTGTGGATCCTTAAAAAAACATCTGCAAGCACTTTAAGGAAAAAAAAATGACATAATTTATTTGCATTCAATTCAACTTACCTGAACAAAATAGTGTATCAGAAGTATGTGAAGTAGATAATTATTGAAATTAAATTTATTTTAATTTAACAAGCAGAACGAAATAGTTGTACTTGTTTTTCTGCCAATACAATCTGCTAAAATATTCCACCCTTTCCAAACAAGTAGAGCACAATAAATAATGGGCTCATTTTGTAGGCTACCACAGAAAATTTCTCCACATTCCCAAAAATCGAGCCTTAATTTATGAATATGGGATATTTATATTGTTGTGATAGGAACCATGAAAGTTATTTATAGAGAGGATTTGTTTTATTCTCTGAGATTTAGTTTTTTATAGAATTTCAACTTCATGTACTCATAACTGCAATATAACACAGCATAAAAAAAGGAGAATCCACAATACCAATGAATGAACAGTCATTTACAAATGTTTTGGTTAAACACCAACCACTGCGACTACACCCACAATTGTTTTGATTAAACACCAAATTTTTTAATGCATGTGTGTTTTTCTTCAATAGAATAAATCAATACCCTATCCATGGCAAGCATTTGCTCCAGTTTGTTGTTGCTATAAACCAACCATATCATTGTTTTTTATTGTATTTCCAAATTACAAGAGTATCACTATTTATCTTTTTCCAACTAGAACAAGAATAATGCTTCAAATTTACAAAGATGTTTGAAGTTTATATATGTAAAGTTTAATTTTTAAAAGATGTTAAAACTTTATATATGTATTTTCAATTTTGTTTCTCATTTTCTAATTCAATCTTTATGGATGTTAAACTTTTAATATTCTCTTAAATATATTCATATAATTATTAGTACAAAATAAATTAGTAATTTCGATATTGTAGTTGTTACACTTAGAATTAGGAGAAACCACACAAGTGAGGCAACGCTCACAATCTATTATTGATTGAAGACTGATTACATCATGATATATGAATCCTATCTACTTAGGCGGTTACAACAAATCACAGAAAAGTAGGATCTACATTAAACAGAAGTAGAGTTCAAGTACGTAACTAACTAGTGCTCCATTATTTCCAAGTCTCCCCCTTAATGGAGAATGGATTGACTTCTACACCTAACATCTCCCTAAACAGCTCAAACTTAATCTTTCCAAAAGGCTTAGTGAAAATATCAGCAGTATTTTCACTAGTATTGCAATACATAAGAGCTATTCATTGGACTGCAACTTTTCTCTAACAAAATAAAACTAAGCATCAACATGCTTTGTCCTTGCATGATAAATCGGATTATTCGCCAACTTGATTGAGCTTTTATTATCACATTTGATCATTGTAGGTTCCTTTTGTTCTTCTCCAACATCTTGAAGAAGTCTTCTCAACCAAACAAGTTCACAAGTTGCTTCACAAAAGGCTTTATATTCTTCTTCAGTAGAAGACAAAGATACAGTAGGCTAATTTTTACTGCTTCATGAAACAACCGCAGATCCAATGCCAAATGCATATCTAGTGGTTGATCTTTGATCATCCGGATTTCCAGCCCAATCAGAATCTAAGTAACCTGTCAAATCAACATTAGATGCATCAATATATTTAATACCATAATCAAGTGTTCCTTTTAGATACCTGAGTATCACCTTTGTTGCATTCCAATGGATTTTTGGAGGTTTCTCCATAAACTGACTTAACACACTGAAAAAGTATGCAATATCAGGTCTGGTTGTGGTGAGATAATTCAAACTACCCACCATCTATCTATACATAGTGTCATTCACCTCCTTCGAATCATCATCATAAGAAACTTTCACATTCTGTTGCATCGGAACAATAGAAGATTTAAGCTGATCCATGTTAAATCTCTTAAGTACTTCTCTGACATACTTACTCTGACAAACAAAAGTTTGGCTTGCATTTCTCCAAACTTCAAGAACTAGGAAGTAATGTAACTCGCCAAGATCTTTCATTTCAAAAACTTGTGACAACTGCTCCTTGATTTCATAAATTAATTTCTTTGCATTTCCTATAATTATTAAATCATCAACATATAAGGAAATCAATACTATATACCCCTGCTCATCAAATTTGGTATACAGATTTGGATCACTCTTTCTCCTCGTAAAACCTTGTTGAAGAAAGAAAGAGTCTATCTTCTCATACCATGACCTAGGTGCCTATTTTAGTCCATACAATGTTTTATTTAACTTACACACTAAGTGCTCTTGCCCCTGTTCCATAAACCCTTCAGGTTGAGTAAGGTAAACCTCCTCCTTTAACTCACCATTCAAAAATGCATATTTAACATCTAATTGGTGTAGATTCCAATGGTACTTTGTAGCTAAAGCAATTAACAATATGATAGTATTCAATTTAGCTACTGGTGCAAATGTTTCAGCATAA
>SNQJ01S0064831.1:55290-72443 GCA_010110895.2 Picea sitchensis
GGTCTTCATAACAATCATCTGATATCAACCTGCATAGAAACAATGTTATGATATAAATTGAATCATCTGGGCCATTCTTCCACTCACATCTGTGATATCTTGGAAAAGCAATTGCCCTCAGAAGGTAAAACATCAACGATGAGCTATATAAACTATTCTTCTCAAGCAAGGAAGAATAATTGTCCTGATTTCTGAGCATGAACCATTCCCCACCCTGGGCCATTCCTCTGACACTAAACAAAGTGTAACCTAGAGAGAATGAGTTTGCCCTAAGGAATGTTTGTCCCCGATTTCTGAACCTGGACCATTCCCCACCCTGGGCCATTCCTCTGATACTAAACAAAGTGCAACCTGAAGAGAATGAATTTGCCCTATGGAATGACTGTCCAGACCATTTCCCATGTTAACCACAAGAGGAAATGTTTGTCCTACACCAACCTCCAAAACAGACCATTCCTCATGTTAACCACAATGAGAAATCATTGTCCGATGAGGCAGGCCAGTCTTCTTGAGTAACCCTGAAGAAGAGAGATTGCCCTAGACCACTCCCCATGTTAACCACAATGGGAAGTCACTGTCTATGGTACATCAACAATCTGGACCATTTTCCAAACTGGAAAATGTCTATCCGTCAGAAATCTCAATCCACTTTCCGAACTGGAAAGACTCTGCTCATCTTGGACCATTTTTCTAACTGAAAAATGACTGCCCATCAATCAATAATACATCAGTGCTCCCTCCCAACCTAGGATTTATCTCTTCCTTTTTCAATAAGGAAGTCGTCTCCACAAGCTCCAGCTTGAGTATGCAAACTGTTTCTTCTTGAACAAAATCTTTATCAAAATGTCTACTTATCTACACATCTGTGGAGATATGTATTGGAGAACCACTTTATCCTTAAATCTAGATTTCATCACAGATAATGTAATGCTTGATTTCAAATGTACTTTGGTCTGGAACACTGGTCTTTTCTGAAGGCTTTATGTAGCTCTGATCAATAAAGTATATCATTGTTGGAAAACTGGAACATATCCATGTGGCACTTCTTATGTCATCATGAGATCTGATCTTTTGAGTAATCATCTTGATACAATATCTTTGTTATAGAAAATCTCCACCATGCTTCTGCTGTGTACTAGAGGTTCTCCACCAAGTTATCTTCTTCCATCTGCATACAAGGGTCTCTTTTTGGTATGCCTCAAAGTCTTGAGATTGCTCTTCATATGCTTATTTGTTCAATTGCTCTGGAGAATATTCTTTGCATTCATATGATGTAGAACTCCAACCCATGGATATTGCGGATCATATAAAGACTCATGTAGAGGTATGTCTGGTTTACTTGAACAAGTAATCGTCATAGTCTTCTCCCTCCATCTGGGAGAACCTCTAGTTCTGGATCTTGCAATGCTTGCATATATACATTGTTCTTCATCACAACTTTCAGTTCCTCTACTTGATTGCTTTTAGTGAGTTCATATCACCCTGGTAATCCTATGATTCTTAATGATTGGTTGTTCTGGCTTCTCTTTCTTTCTTGGAATCTTCATGTTCTTCCTAATGTTTTTCTTTAGCTCTTGGGTCCATGGAGTCTCTTATAGATTCCATGACCTAAAGATTCCACTTCTTCCTTTCATTTTAGAATCATGGATGTGGATGGACAACCATAGATACTTTAAGGCTTCTCTTTGAAGAAGACTTCTTCTGAGGTTGAACTGAACACGTACTTTCTTTCATGGCTGCTACCATGGATATATACTTTATCATCTTCAATGGATCATAGGATTACCTCCCTCCTAATCCTTGCTTCATATATGCGTGCATATAATCGGCTCCCTTTGTCTAACAGAGTCCAAGCTTCCATCTTATTGTCTTCCGCAGAACGTCATAAATCTTTCTCCAATTTTCTCTTGATTGCTGACTTCTTTCTGTCTTTGCTTCTTCTAAGTCTCTTCATGATTGATTCTAATTTCGTCTTATCTTGTAATAGCTTCCACATGATTTGTTTGATGTGTCCTTTCATGTGTATTATCTGACTTGTATAATGATAGCAATCCTTATATTGTTGTTCTTCCATAAGTATAGTTCTTCTTGGAACATATTATCTTTTAAGAGATAGATATACAAGATATGCACAGAGACTATGCAAAAAAGATATGTACAAGAAATAAGAAGAGTATTGTTACCTTTAGAAGAAGAAGTCTCTTTCATCCTGCTTAGTCTTCTTTGTAGGTTCCTTTTCTTCAACAACTGATGCTTCATGTTTCTCCTTCCTTTTCTTTAGCTCGGGATAATGACTCTTGTAGTGACCATACTTTCGACAGTTGAAGCATTGTATTTCTGAAATATCTTTTCTTCATTTGTCTTTGTCTTTGAACCAAACTTCTTTTTGTTCCTGAAATTCTTGAATCTTGCTGTGGAGGCTTGATCATCGTACTTCTTTTGGGGTTTCTCTTTTTCACTGATCCTGGATTCTTCTCGAGCACAACAAGTCCAAAGTTCTTCAAATGTAGGATACTCCTTCCTTGTGTTCATACTTGCAGCAAATGCATCCCACGTCTTGGGAAGACCATTGAGTACTATGTTTACCAATTCCTTCTATGAAATGATTTCTTCAATAGCTTGTAGTTGATCTCTTAACTAAGATATTCTCACAAAGTATGATGTTATGCTATCATCATCATTCATCTTCATGTCATGGAGCTCATTCTTCAAACTCATTATTTGTCCAATGTTTCTGACTGAGAAGAGGTTTGTCAGGGCATCGTACATCTTCTTCGATGAGTCAATATGGGATATGTAGGGTATCAAGTGGTATTTTATAGATTTCACTATGATACTCATAGCATTGATGTCACCTTCTTTGAACTTCTCCATAACTGCAACATTTTGTGGTTCCTTATCTTTTCCTTCTTCAAACTCTGGTTTCACGAACTTTCCTTTCACAATATCCAACACTTTATTCTTGGCAAGGATAAGGTAAATCCTTGTCTTCCATGCTCTGAAGTTAGAATCTCCATCTAACTTGTTTTTTGACTTCATAGAGTAAGTCATGGCTACTTTGACTTGGTCAACCCTAGATTTGACCAGAAACTCAAACTTGACGTCTTGGCTTGCTGAGAGTACCAGGAGATGCGCTAGACTAGGATGCACTGATCTATCTGGAGATTAGGTCAATCCCTTCACTTGAGGTGCCTCAACGAGAGAATTAGGTTTTCTGCAAATGCACCTTCTAGTAACCCTAGCAACAGTGCTTTGGTAACTACTCCTGCTAGAAACCCTAGCGGTAGTTCTTAAACGAGCTTAATATCCTTCTGGCTATGTTTCCTTCTAGAGGTTAGACTGAATGAAGGAGGTGTGGGCCCATAACCTATTATAATATAATGGAAGTGCTCATTTTACCATTGACAATATCACTATTTTCACCCAACCATAGGTCGAAGCCACCCTCCAAGCACCTTAATCTTAATAGAGAATCACTCCTAAAGCAAACCCTAGGCTAGATAGCCAAAGAAAGGGTATCACACCTTTCCCTAAGGATAGCGCACCAACAAGAGCTGATCAGATAGTCCAAACCCTAACCAAGAGATATTCCAAGCCAAACGTGATCTGCTAGCTGCAGCAGCTGCAATGGCATCTCTCCTCCAAACCTGTGCACAAAACTGGGTACTGTATTGCGCACAAGTGTTGCTCTGTAATTCTAAGACTCACTGCGAGAATGAAGACCAGCCTCCTGTATTTATAGTAATTCTGGTTAACTGCCTGGGCCAACTTCTCATTCTGGGTATCTGTCTGTTCAGTATATATTATTTCTTCTGGTCGATTTCTTCTCTTGAAGGCTAATAACCTAATACAAGTTATCTTCTTCAGTAGACAAGTCTTCTAGGGTTATTAGACAACTCATTAGGGTTTCTTCTTTCTTCCCAGAATATCCTATTCTCGTTAGGTTTACACGTGGAGGTAAATATCTCCCGCAGCTACCATAATATCAACAGGAATCACTCCATAGTTTTCAAAAAGATAAGAGTCTGGGTCCGTATGGGTGGATGATTGAATTTTATATTGGTTTCTTTGATGTTTTAGGTGTCGATCTTCTTAAATTTGTTGAAGAATCCAAAAGAAATGGGATATTACATTCCCCCTTCAATTCAACCTTTATTTCCCTTATTCCAAAAATGGATGAACCTTAATATTTTGATGAGTTCAGGCCTATTTCCATTTGCAACTCTATCTATAAAATTGTGGAAAAGATTATAGCTCGGCAATTAAAACCTCTTTTATCAGATTCTATTTCAAAAGAAAAAATTGGTTTCCTGGAAGGTTGTTAGATTCATGAAGCCATAGGGGTGGCTCAAGAGGGTCTTCACAACCTCAAGTCTCCTGGAGCAAGAGGGAAAATTCTAAATATAAACCTCTCCAAGGAATATGATCGGGTGAACTGGTCTTTTATCATGCTTCTTCTCACCCATTTGGGGTTTGAGGTTCATTTTATTAAATGGGCAATGGCCTGCATATCTTCTATATATTTTATTTTTCTTATCAACGGGGAAACCTCTCCTTTTATCCTCTCGGAAAGGAGCCCGAGGCAAGGTTGTCCTCTTTCTCCTCTTATTTTTTTATTTGTAGTAGAAGTATTAAGTAGAGCTATTGGGACAACTTCTAGTGCAGGGGATTTTTAGGGTATCAAGATTTCTCTTGGTATTATAATTACTCATTTACTTTAAGTTAATGATGTGTTAATTTTCTGCAGTGGTTGGACCAAGGATGTAGAGAAGTTAGCATAAATCCTCAACCTATTTCGGTTATCCACTGGGATTGTAACATACCCGCTACCTAAATTTAATTTTTCCGGTCCTCTGTCGAACTCAAACCCCTAAATAACCATGGAGACCCAGCGTAAGCTGGCTCTTTCTCTCTCCTACATGGCCTTCTGCACCTTGGCCGCAGTCTTCCCTGATCTTAATTTCAGTTTATCGGGGTTCCGTCTTTCCCGTTGACAAGAGTTCTTGTATTCTGCACTTCCAGATCGTCGATGAACTCCTCTTCGGCCTTAGCCCCTCCCTGGCTAGGCTCCTAGTCCACACGACCGTGCTCTCAAGACCGCGGCCTTATAGCTTTCCTTTCATCGGGGTTTCGGGCTTTCTAATATCAAAGTGCATATGCACCTTGGAACCGCGATCCTCTGATTCCCGATGCACTCCAACGTTCGCTAGTCCCCTGGGCTAGTATTTATATGACCATCACCTTACCTCCCTCTATATGACCATCACCTTACCTCTCGTTAGAGTTTTGGGGTTTTCAATGCCACAGTGCATATGTCCACGGGATTCCCGAATCCTCGAATCCCGACTCTCCAGTTTGCTGACAGCTGGCCCCTCACGATGGCACTATCCTCCTTCTCTGATGGACTGACAGTTGGCCCCCACTTGTCAGGGTTTCGGACTTCGCGATTCTGAAATTCAGAGATTTCGTGTCCACGGAATCCCCGATATGCCGATCCCCGA
Source organism: Picea sitchensis (assembly GCA_010110895.2). Lineage (NCBI taxonomy): Eukaryota > Viridiplantae > Streptophyta > Pinopsida > Pinales > Pinaceae > Picea > Picea sitchensis. Next base: position 60,792 of record SNQJ01S0064831.1, read on the forward strand.
ATTTCTTCGGATCTCCGACACATGTCCTAAATGGATGGACGGTCCAGGTTAAACCCTAGTCCATGCGACCACCTCTCGTATGACTGCAGCCATATACTTCTATCGGGATTCCTCCTATTGGGGTTTTGACACTCGTGATGTACCAACAGCTCGGTTCACCGATCCCCGATTCCCAACACGTTCCTCTGCCAGCCTAGCCTCCCGGGCTAGGTCTTTAGTCCACGTGACCAATGTCTTCGTGACCACAACCTTCCCTCTCGTCGGGGTTTCAGACTTCGGTGTTTCACAATGTATGGACTTCTCGTCCCCTTGAATCCCAATCCTCCGAATCCTGACTGACTGACAACTGGCTCCCACTTATTAGAGTTTCGCAGTTCGCGATCCCGAAATGCATAACCACTTTGTCACCAGGATCCCCGATATCTCGATGACCCAGACACCGATCAACAACTTCCTGTCAGGCCTCTCCCTGATGGCACCGATTGCTGCCACACGTCCTCCTCAAGATGGACGGGTCTGATTTCTCCGGGATTTCGAGATTTGTAATGTCCCGGTTCCTTGGACCTCAGGAACTCCGATTTCCCGAATACTGATATCCCGATGAAGGTCGAGACATATGCCTGGTGTAAGAAGGGTTAAACCTCGTGCACCTCCTATCCAATCTGATGGTTGACGGGTAAATGGGCCAAGATCTAACGACCTAGATCCATTCCTCCCACGCACACTCCAGAGACTAGACTCTGAGTATCTTAACCCGATCCAACGGCTGACGGGATTTCCGAATGAGATCCAACGACTCAGATTGTCCCTCCTTATGTATTCCTCCACTACTTCATGGATGTGGAAAGATCAATGGTTCAAATGTTCTCCTGGGCCTTGGGATCTACGATCCTGATTTCCTCGTTGTTCACGAAGATAGAGGGAAAATGGGGCAAGGTATGTAATGCCCTAGTTACATTCGTCAATCTAACGGTCGTGAATGGCTATGGGTCATCCGACGAGGTCTCATCCGTCGATTTGTTACATATCCCTACACTGCTACCTCGGACCTTAAGAGGATCATTCCTCCTCGTACAGGGTTAATGAGACTTGCACATTCAAGTCCCTTTTCTGGGTTCTTGGGGAACCTTTCTAAGAAGGAAATATTCATGAAGAGGTCTATACCGGGAATTTCCAGAGGTAGATAAGGGTAAACAATTTCCCGAGAACGGGCTGGAAGCCTAACTTAGTTCGACTCATGCCTACTTAAATTCATTTATCAACATAAGCCATGCGTGGTCCTTCTGTTATAAGCATATATCTAACATTACTTATCAAAAACACTGCACAAACATTCTTATACTGTAATTGTTCACCATTTCACAGGTTATGAGCATATATGTCAGCATATGAATTTCAAGATTGCAATATAAACAAAACACTTATCAGAAATAACTTCAGAAGCGGGTGCGACTACTAAGAGGGGTACTCGTTTCCACCCATCCGTAGGCTCAACAACTCCCAACGGATTTACCACTAGCCACCCCCGAGCTGAGACCACGATGCTCTGAGACTGCGTCCCTCTGTCTACCAGTGACCAGGAGTGAAGGTTGCAATCCTTCCTCTCTGCTATCACTCACTCTACGTAATGCCAGAGTTCCCCTCGCGTCTTCCCTCTCANGATAGCAATCCTTATATTGTTGTTCTTCCATAAGTATAGTTCTTCTTGGAACATATTATCTTTTAAGAGATAGATATACAAGATATGCACAGAGACTATGCAAAAAAGATATGTACAAGAAATAAGAAGAGTATTGTTACCTTCATAAGAAGAAGTCTCTTTCATCCTGCTTAGTATTCTTTGTAGGTTCCTTTTCTTCAACAACTGATGCTTCATGTTTCTCCTTCCTTTTATTTAGCTTGGTATAATGAATCTTGTAGTGACCATACTTTTGACAGTTGAAGCATTGTATTTCTGAAATATCTTTCTCTTGATTTGTCTTCCTCTTTGAACCAAACTTCCTTTTGTTCCTAAAATTCTTGAATCTTGTTGTGAAGGCTTGATCATCGTACTTCTTTTGGGGTTTCTCTTTTTCATTGATCTTGGATTCTTCTCGATTACAACAAGTCCAAAGTTCTTCAAATGTAGTATACTCCTTCCTTGTGTTCATGCTTGCAGCAAATGCATCCCACATCTTGGGAAGGCCATTGAGTACTATGTTTACCAATTCCTTCTATGAAATGATTTCTTCAATAGCTTGTAGTTGATCTCTTAACTGATATATTCTCACAAAGTATGATGTTATGCTATCATCATCATTCATCTTCATGTCACAGAGCTCATTCTTCAAACTCATTATTTGTCCAATGTTTATGACTGAGAAGAGGTTTGTCAGGGCATCGTACATCTTCTTCGATGAGTCAATATGGGATATGTAGGGTATCAAGTGGTATTTTATAGATTCCACTATGATACTCATAGCATTGATGTCACCGTCTTTGAACTTCTCCATAACTGCAACGTTTTGCGGTTCCTTATCTTTTCCTTCTTCAAACTCTGGTTTCACGATCTTTCCTTTCATGATATCCAACACTTTATTCTTGGCAAGGATAAGGTAAATCCTTGTCTTCCATGCTCTGAAGTTAGAAGCTCCATCTAACTTATTTTCTGACTTCATAGAGTAAGTCATGGCTACTTTGACTTGGTCAACCCTAGATTTGACCAGAAACTCAAACTTGACATCTTAGCTTGCTGAGAGTACCAGGAGATGCGCTAGGCTAGGGTGCACTAATCTATCCGGAGATTAGGTCAATCCCTTCACTTGAGGTGCCTCAACGAGAGGATTAGGTTTTTTGCAACTGCACCTTCTAGTAACCCTAGTGACAGTGCTTTGGTAACTACTCCTGCTAGAAACCCTAGCGGTAGTTCTTAAACAAGCTTAATATCCTTCTGGCTATGTTTCCTTCTAGCGGTTAGACTAAATGAAGGAGGTGTGGGCCCATAACCTGTTATAATATAATGGATGTGCTCATTTTACCATTGAAAATATCGCTATTGTCACCCAACCATAGGTCGAAGCCACCCTCCGAGCACCTTAACCTTAATAGAGAATCACTCTGGAAGCAAACCCTAGGCTAGATAGCCAAAGCAAGGGTATCACACCTTTCCCCAAGGATAGTGCACCAACAAGAGCTGATCAGATAGTCCAAACCCTAACCAAGAGATATTCCAAGCCAAACGTGATCTGCTAGCTACAGCAGCTGCAATGGCATCTCTCCTCCAAACCTGCGCAAAAAACTGGGTACTGCAAAGCGCACAAGTGTTGCTCTGTAATTTTAAGATTCCCTGCTAGAATGAAGACTAGCCTCTTGTATTTATAGTAATTCTGGTTAACTGCCTGGGCCGACTTCTCATTCTGGGTATCTGTCTGTTCAGTATATATTATTTCTTCTGGCCGACTTCTTCTCTTGGAGGCTAATAACCTAATACAAGTTATCTTCTTGAGCTGACAAGTCTTCTAGGGTTATTAGCCAACTCATTAGGGTTTCTTCTTTCTTCCCAGAATATCCTATTCTCGTCAGGTTTACACGTGGAGGTAAATATCTCCCGTGGATACCATAATATCAACAGGAATCACTCCATAGTTTTCAAAAAGATAAGAGTCTGGGTCCGTATGGGTGGATGATTGAAATTTATATTGGTTTCTTTGATGTTTTAGGTGTCGATCTTCTTAAATTCGTTGAAGAATCCAAAAGAAATGGGAGATTACATTCCCCCTTCAATTCAACCTTTATTTCCCTTATTCCAAAAATGGATGAACATCAATCTTTTGATGAGTTCAGACCTATTTCCATTTGCAACTCTATCTATAAAATTGTGGAAAAGATTATAGCTCGGCGGTTAAAACCTCTTTTATCAGATTCTATTTCAAAAGAACAATTTGGTTTCCTGGAAGGTCGTTAGATTCATGAAGCCATAGGGGTGGCTCAAGAGGGTCTTCACAACCTCAAGTCTGCTGGAGCAAGAGGGAAAATTCTAAAGATAAACCTCTCCAAGGAATATGATCGGGTGAACTGGTCTTTTATCATGCTTCTTCTCAGCCATTTGGGGTTTGAGGTTCCTTTTATTAAATGGGCAATGGCCTGCATATCTTCTATATCTTTTGTTTTTCTTATCAATGGGGAAACCTCTCCTTTTATCCTCTCGAAAAGGGGCCCGAGGAAAGGTTGTCCTCTTTCTCCTCTTATTTTTTTATTTGTAGTAGAAGTATTAAGTAGAGCTATTGGGACAACTTCTAGTGCAGGGGATTTTTAGGGTATCAAGATTGCTCCTGGTATTAGAATTACTCATTTACTTTAAGTTAATGATGTGTTAATTTTCTGCAGTGGTTGGACCAAGGATGTAGAGAAGTTAGCATAAATCCTCAACCTATTTCGGTTATCCATTGGGATGGCTATAAATCCCCAAAAATCTACCCTATTTGTCATAGGATTGGAGGAGGATACCATCGAAGTTTACAGATCTTTTTTCCCTTTCCCAATTCAGGATTTCTCTAATGGCATAAAATATCTGGGTTTCCAGCTAAATCCTAACAACTACAGTAAAGAGGATTGGAGGTGTATATTGGTAAAACTAGAGAAGCGACTGAAAGTTTGGAGTTTCAGGTGGTGTTCTAGGGATGGAATATTAACCCTGACAAAATCTATTTTGGAGGCCATTCCAGTTTATTGGATGTCTCTCACCTGGATCCCAAAGGGAATATTAGAAAAGGCCAGACGTATTTGTTTCTGATTCATATGGTCTGGGATTCAACACTAATATACTCCACCTTGGGAAAAGTGGGAGCTCCTTGCTCGACACAATGCCTTGGAGGGTTGGGGTCTAAAAAATATCTTTTGTTCTTGAAAGATTTGGCTGCTAAAGTCTGTTGGAATCTCCTATCGATCACTAGTCTATGGACCTTGGTGGTGGAACACAAGTATATTCATCCAGAGTCCGTGGAGGATTGGATCCGAAGGCCTATAAAGTCCCTTTCAAATTGTTCCATATTTTGGAAAGTGGTGGTTTCTTCCTTCCCGGTAGTGGGTGACGGTTTGGACTGGAAAGTTGGTAGAGGGAATCATGTCCACATAGGGGAAGATCCTTGGCCTGGGAGTGGAAACTCAGATAGATTTACATAAGACCTTATTGATCGACTCCATTTATAAGATATTTTCTTCTTGCATCAAATTCCAGACCCGTGGAACAACAAACCTGTGGTAGCAGGGGTGGAGAAACTCTGCATATATTGGATTAGATGGTGATCTCCCCCTTTTATGGGAAAAATACATCTTAACTCTTCAGGAAGGGAATATCGAGCTTACTGATCATGAAGATGAGTTGGTTTGGTAAAAGGCCCCGCATGGGGTATACACCGCAAAACTGAGATATATTGCATTAAATATTGATATCCTTCAAAGGGAGTCATGTTGGTGAGTCGTGGTTTGTGGAAACTAAAATGTCCATAGAAGGAAAAAAAATCATGTGGTTTCCTTTAAATGACAAGGTACCTACATGGAACAATATGAGAAAGTGCTAGATTGTTGGATCGGGCTGGTGCCCTCTCTACAGAGTAAATAATGAATCCATTGTTCGCATTCTTATCATTTTCCCTTTCTCCAAGCAATTTTGGAAAGAAACCTCGGCTCTCACAAGACAAGTGTGTGTTTGGAGAGGCCCCTCTCTAGAATAGGCATGGAAGGATTGGCTACAGGTTCCCAAATTTAAGAAAACCAAATCTTTACCTTTGCTAGTTAGTTGGGGTATTTGGTTGGCTCGAAACTCAGCCATTTTCAAGGATAAGGCCTCTGTCCCTGAAATCATTGCAGCACAATGTCTCTCGATTCTTGCTCAGTTTCCTCAAGAGAAGGATATTCCTATTATCTGTATCAATTTCCTCGAGCTAATTGATTCTTCAAATCTCTGGGCCTATTTCGATGGTGCCTCATAGAATCAATTATGTGGGGGTGGTGTTGTACTGTTCTATCTGACAATCACTTCTATAAAATTAAAATGGGATTGGAACAAGGGCCCAAAAATTTTGTTGAGCTTATAGCTGTAAAGTTGCTGCTTCAATTTCTTGGGGAGAAGGGGGTTCAATCCATCCAAATTTTTGGGGATTCTATGAATTTCATCAACTAATCTCGTAAAACTCACACTTACCGCAATATTTTTCTGCTACCTATTGTGGAGGGGATTTTCAGATTATTGGACTCTTTTGAAATTTTTTCCCTATGCCATGTTTACAGGGACCGAAACTCGGTAGTAGACTCATTGTAAAAAGAAGGGATTCAACTCACTTTTGGCCAATGGCATATTACATAATCAGATGGAGAAGAGTTTTTTTAGTATTATCATTGTCCATTCATAGATGGACCTACCCAAGCTCAGTAAAGAGAAAGCAAATCAACCTCCTTTATTATCGTAATTTGTATATGCTTTGTCTCTTACATTTCTTTTATTTTTGGAAGGTATTTATTGGTCTTTTAAGATGGATTTTTGTATCTAAATTATGGCTCTCCGGGGCAAGACATACTCTGATATGGTGTTTTGATTATCTGTCGGTGTCCATCTGGCAGTTGCCTCCTATTGAGGTTTTGTTGAGAGTCTACTATATCAGGGATTTGTTTACTTCTTGGGCTTCATAGCCTTGGCTCTCTTTTCTAATTGTTGGAATGTGCTCACTTAGCACCTATAGAATGTAATTTTGTCTCTTCGGATGAATAAAATTACATTTTTTATGTGGATTTTTTTTTTCATTTTAATGTAAAATGAAGTTGTTTATAATTTTAATGAATTTGATTATTTTAAAATATGTTAAAATTAAAATATATATATATAATTTTAAAAAAATATTTTAATTATTTAAAATAAATTTTATATTTATCAATTTACATTATTTTATCAATTAATTACATAAACTTACTTTATTTTTTAATCATGGGATAAATTTTAACATTTATGTTTATAAATCCACGAAGTAGTTGGAATAGTGTTTAATGACATTGGTTACATCAATCTTTATTTTTTAATCATTACATAAATCTTCACATTTATATTTATAGATCCACGAAGTATAGTTGGAAAGGTTTTGATGACATTGGTTACATCCGTTTTTGATATAATGAGTTTCCAGAACATGGATACAATGTATGGAATGAGTAGAAGTTTTCCTCAAATTTGCAGGAAACCTGAAATAGGGGGCGACAATAATGTATATTAAAAAAATAAAAAATATTTTAAATTACAATGTATCAAGATAATGATAAAATTGAAGGTCAATCCAGGACACCATTAATCTAGGACAATGTTGTTCCTACTGCAACAAGTAACACTTGGAAATAATGAAGCACTAGTTAGTTACGTAGTTGAACTCTACTTCTGTTTAATGTAGATCCTACTTTTCTGTGATTTGTTGTAATCACCTAAGTAGATAGGATTCCTATATCATGATGTAATAAGTCTTCAATCAATAAGAGATTGTGAGAATTGCCTCGCTTGTGTGGTTTCTCCTAATTCTAAGTTGGTATCAGAGCCACATTGGAGATCCGTGAGACCCATCTCTTTGAGGCGAGATCCAAAGTGAAAGATCTCGAATTGATTTGGAAAAATCACCAATGCTCCCCTATACAGTGTTAGAGGAGTGTCGACGCCCTCACACTTATGAAATTGAAAAATTCGGATCCCCAGTGCTCTCGTTGTATGCAGTTAAGAGAACTTCCCCCTTAACTCTCCCAGAGCGTTTCTAGAGCCCCCCTTCCATAATACAGGAGCACTAGCGCTCCCCTTTGCTATTCGGAGGAGCGTTGACCATATTGTTTTGAAGCAGACTGAAGCGTGAGTTTTGTTGCGTGATAAGGAGAGTTCATGTGGGTTCCTGAGCACACGCGTTGGCTCTATCTGTGTGTTGGATTCTCACCTTCCACCTCAAATGCATGTATCTATCTCGATCTCCATAGTCTAAGAAAATTTTGATCGTTTTGGAGCATTGAAAAAAAAGGGGCCTCCTCCATTCACGATTTGGCACAATTTCTTATGCAAATGAAGGAAAAGTTAAAATTATAAATCACTTTATAAATCATGAAGGGTATTGAATGAAGGGAGTTGTTTATTTCCTTTGTGGGGAAGTGTGAGTTTTTTATACGTGAGATTTTGTATATACATGAGTGTGATCTTTTTTATATGTGAGTTTTTTTATACATGAGCATGAGTTTTTTATACATGAAATATGATTTAAAAGTGGATATTTTTTGTAAGAGAGTAAAACATCTTTGAATCTGCAATTCTAACTGGAGATTGAAGAGGTTGAGGAGATTTGAAGTGCATTGGATTAGGAGATCCATTAGAGATCCTAGGTAGTGTCAGATCGGTGGATCTGAAGGCAAAGCGACGGATTGCTCACCAAAGGAGAAAATTGACGAAAGTTAAATATTCTTGGTGATTCACCGCCTTCATGATTGAAGTGTGTTTGGTGATACAAGGATCCATTATCTGGTTGGACGAGTAGACACTTGCAGAGATGGTGAATCCGCTAGCAAAGACCTACCTCAACGAAGCCAACAAATTAGATGGCATGAATTTCATTAACTGGAAATTCAAAATGCAGACCCTGATGTAGGGCTATGGTGTCTGGACCATTGCGAAGGGAATTGAAGAGAAACCTGATGCGGCTGCCAGTGCGACAACATCACAGATCCAATATTGGGAGAAGCACGAAAACAAGGCCAAGGTATTGTTGTGTATGTCTGTTAAAGATAACATAATTTCACATATTAGAGAAGCTAACACTTCTGTTGAAACATGGACAATGCTTAAAGCTTTATATGAAACTAGCAACACAAATCATATTTTGTTCCTGAAAGATAAATTTCTAGGCATTAAGATGGATGGAAATGAATCTATTAATTCATTTTTGGGTCGAATTAAAGAGGTGAAAGACAAGCTAGGAAACAAAGGGGAAAAAGTTTCCAGCACTGATCTTGTCACTATTACCTTAAATGGTATGCTATAATATTATCATATGTTCATAACAAGTCTTGCAGCAAGGGAGAAACCTCCTACTTTTGATGAATTAACTGGTATTTTGCTGCAAGAAGAAGAGAGGCGCTCAAATTTGAAGCCTTAGAATAAATATTTGGCACTGTGGTCAAATAAGAGATCTCCAAGAGAGAGATCAAGATAAAGAGGCAGAGGAGGCAGTTCATTGCAGAGAAGAAAATCCCCAAGGCCGAATCAAGGTATGCCCTCTAACAGGAATGAGTCAAATATTTTCTTTTATTGTGGTCGAACTAGACATCTTATTAAAGACTTCCATAAGAAGAAGAGCAATGAGGCTAGGAATAAACCTAGAAAACACTCAAGTCATTATGAAGATGAATCTTCAAATCATGATCTCAGATTGTTTATTGCTAGTGATGATATTGATGAACCCCTGAATTTTGATTCACGGGATCTTAGACTGTTTGTGTCCAATGCATCTTTATCTGCTGAAACAGATGATAGTGATGCCTGGTTTGTGGATTCTGAAGCATCAATACATATGACGTGTAATAAGTTGTGGTATACTAATTTTAAAGAAACACAGAATGGAGCCAACATATATCTTGGAGATTATCTCGCTCATCAGATCAAGGGATACAGAGACATTCCAATAAAATTTCTAAATGGTACTATTCATCACATTCGCAATGTTGTTTATGTGCCAGGGATAAAGAAAAAAATGATCTCTTTGTCCACCATTACATATCAGAACTTGAAGGTTGAATTCTTCAAGAATTATTGCATAGTGAAGGATCTGTTGGACCAATTCAAAATTGTTGCAACGGGAGTCAGAGCAGGAGGCCTATACAAAATTGACATTACCAGCAAAGCACATCATGCACTGACTTCTGCAACTATGCCAACAGAGAGTCTTTGGCATAAAAGGTATGGCCACATCAATCATCCTGATTTATTGTTATTACAGAAACAAAATATCGTTGAAGGACTTCCCATGTTAAAGAATAAGAATATTGCTTGTGAAGGATGTGCATTAGGAAAGATGCACAGAGATGAATTCCCCTCTAATCTTGATAGGAAAAAGAGAGATGTGTTAGATCTTGTGCATACTGATGTTTGCGGGCCTATGTAGACTAGGTCTTTAGGAGGTGCATTTTACTTTCTGTTATTTATTGATGATTGCACGAGATACATATGGGTTTATTTCCTTAGAAGAAAAAAATGATGTTTTTTAGTACTTTAAGGAATTCAGAACCATGGTGGAAAAGCAGACAGGAAAATCCATCAAAATCCTTCTTTCAGATCAAGGGGGGGAGTATAAATTAGGGGACTTCAACAAATATTGCAAAGATCACGGAATAGTACAACAGTTTATAGTACCTCACACTCCACAACAAAACAGAGTCCCTGAAAGGAAAAACAAAACTCTGGTAGAGTGTGCACGCAGTATGATGAAAGGTAAGAATCTCTCAAATGAATTTTGGGTTGAATCCATAAATACTGCAGTTTATTTAAAGAATAGAAGTCCAACAAGGTGTCTTGATAATGTTATTCCTTTCGAAGCCTTGTATGGTTCCAAACCCGCAGTTCATAATTTGAAATTATTTGGGTGTAAGGCTTTTGCTCATATTCTAAAGGAGAATAGGAAGAAATTGGATGCCAAAGCCATTAAATGTATTTTCATTGGGTATTGTTCTGAATTTAAAGCATACAAACTGTTTGATCCTTCTACTCACAAAGTATTTGCAAGTAGAGATGTACTTTTCCATGAACAGGAAGCAGGAAATCATGACAACAACAGTCATGAGGAATGGCAGAGACTTCTTGATGAAGGAGCTAAAGAAGAGCAGAAACAACCACCACAACAGCAGGCATCACCGCAACGACAACATCAACAACAACAAGGACTCAATGATATGGACAATTCAAGTAGTCACAGTTCACCTAGAGGTGAAGACAGATCTTCACAAAGTGGGGAGGAAGATAATCAGTTGAGAATATCTTCACGACAGATTTGGTTTCCTGAGAGGTATAAATACTATGCCCTAATGAGTATCATTTCAAATTTCATAGAACCTATGAGTTTTGATGAAGAAAATGAACATGATGAATGGCGAAATGCAATGGAGGAAGAATATGAATCTATAATGAAAAACAATACTTGGGAATTGACTGAATTGCCTAAGCATAAGAATCCCATTGGATGCAAATGGATATACAAACCCAAGTTTAAATCAGATGGTAGTATAGATAAGTATAAGGATAGATTGGTTGCAAAGGGGTATTCACAAACATAAGGTATTGATTATGCTGAAACGTTTGCACCAGTAGCTAAATTGAATATTATCAGAATGCTAATTGCTTTAGCTACAAAGTACCATTGGAAGCTACACCAACTAGATGTTAAATATGCATTTTTGAATGGTGAGTTAAAGGAGGAGGTTTACCTTACTCAACTTGAAGGGTTTGTCTAAAAATGGCAAGAACAATTAGTGTGTAAGTTAAAGAAAGCATTGTATGGACTAAAACATGCACCTAGGTCATGGTATGAGAAGATATACTCTTTCTTTCTTCAACAGGGTTTTATGAGGAGCAAAAGTGATCCAAATCTGTATACCAAATTTGATGAGAAGGGG
>SNQJ01S0064832.1:25485-36745 GCA_010110895.2 Picea sitchensis
CTCCATGAGTTGCTTTCTATGATTGAGCACATGCTTATTTATGCTCATGATTATTATGTTCTTGACTTATCTTTGTTGTATTACATAATTAATAATAGGGGGAGATACTTTGATGAGACGATTAGTTGGTTTCATTAGTCGTCGTATTTCACCTGGTGACTTTAGGGTTTTGACCTCTACGTGCATCAAGCCCCAGGTAATTAGGTAGGTCATTTGATTTTCTCCATTGCATTTGTGTGTTCATGTCATCGTAGGGTAGTTTCATTTTCTTTTATTTTATATGCTTTKCTTTACATATTTCTTTTATTGCATCTATGCATAGTTGTAGTGATGCATTTTCTTGCATGATTACATGTTAGTTAGAGGTTTTTGAAAAATGCAAAAAAAAAATCTTTTTAGGAAATCTTATAGTTGTCAATTTTGAATTTTTGAATTTTTTCTCATATGAATAAAAGGGTGAGTTAGCCACCCTCTGATACTCTAATGTTTTGTTTAAGTGTGTGTAGGAACATGTCATACCAAGAGATATTGAAGTTCTCATGCTTTTATTGCATCTATGCATAGTTGTTGTGATGCATTTTCTTGCATGATTACATGTTAGTTAGAGGTTTTTGAAAAATGCAAAAAAAAAATCTTTTTAGGAAATCTTATCGTTATCAATTTTGAATTTTTGAATTTTTTCTCATATGAATAAAAGGGTGAGTTAGCCACCCTCTAATACTCTAATGTTTTGTTTAAGTGTGTGCAGGAACATGTCATAGCAAGAGATGTTGAAGTTCTCATGCGCTCTACGACGAGCACATGTCCCCATGTAGGAGCCATATGTTACCCCCAGCCTAGGGGTAACTAAGGAGATGATGTCTCGAGGCTCGTAGGCAACAAACCCGAAGTGTTGAGAGCAATATTGACCAGCAAAGCCCACATTGAGCAGATAGAGCCCCTCCACTCCACCACGCATCACCACTCATCGCCAGTAGCGTAGAAAAATCCACCACACTAGATTGGTCTATGAAAGACAACATGTCTTGATTCATGAGGTAACAAGTCTAGTCTCATGGTAAGTGTCACTTTAATATTTGAATCATTTGAGCATGTTGCAAAGAGTAATTTCTTGATTATGGAACGTTTGTTTGGAAATTATATATTTTTCCGTGTTTCACCTTGGCAGTTGACATTGTATTCTAGTAAGTTGGTCACCCTCGAGAAAAAGGGTTTCTACTAGGGGTTCTCCTTAAAGGGTCATCGTACCTATTAGCACTAATTTTTTTCATTGGCAAACATTTAAATTTTTGTCAAAAATTTGGAATCTTGGTTTAAATTCTAAGTTTTTTAAGACTCCTGGGCATGCACATACTTTAGTTGGTTTTATTAAAATATTGGGTTTCCAACCTAATTACAAACTCCAAGTTTCAACTAAATTCTCTCAAACTTATTCTTGTTATGCATGTGAGATAATGCATGTGGCAAGAAAGTTGTGCTTCTTGCAATGCCCCTGTTTTGGAAATTGTTAAATACAAATTTACACATTATGTGCAGTTTTGTGGAATTCCATCATGGTAAATGAGTAGAATGGCTTTGTTGGCTATCCTAATCAGCATTTACACTTGTTCAAATAATAAAATATACAAAGATATCGAGGATATCAAGAGCACCATTTGGTCAATATTTGGTAAAAAATGCAAAAATTCTTGTAGGTGACTATTTTTGTGTTCATCTTCCAGCACTATTTTCAAGCAAATGGGATCGAATCTTGAAAAATTAAAACATGGGTTTTTATAGAACATGAAAAATGAGGTGCTACATGAGCCATTTCTAAAAAACGTGAACCATTTGGGAGATACAGGTGGCACTTTAAGAGTGATTTTTCCATTTTTTTCAGAATTTGATTTTCTAAAAAACACCCATTCTACAGAAGTGCCACCTTCATCAATTCGACTTGGAGATTTGATCACGATTTTCTACTTCAAAATTAGGATGAAATCCCTTTGTTTAGGATCTCATATTGAATTTGTTATTTGGAATTATATTTTGTAAATTTTATTTAAGCAAGAATGATCAATGCAGAAAGGGTTCAATCTTCCTCTTGGTCAAGGTTCAATATTCCTCTTGGAAGAAAGCTGAGGTTTGAGTAGAAAATAGTAAGGCCTGAAATTGTAATGAGCTTCATGTCTTGTAGCATCTCATACTCAGGGATTCTGACATATTGATAGTCATACCATGCATCTAATATAATTCTTCTCTATTTATGCTTATTTGAATATGAAGATGATTCCTGCAATGCACCAATTGTCATGTTAGTTTAGATCTAATTGCAATAGAGATTTTTTGTTAATTTCATGTAATTGGTAATTTGTATTCAAGTATTTCATTCTGATCCAAAATATGATTTTGAGTATGAATGTCTTTCTGGTGAATATATGAATTTAGCATATTGTTGGTTTATGTATTCATCTATGTTCTATATTCCTCCTTATCACCTTGTCCATAAAATGTCTAGCTCTCAAAGTGAATGCCCTTGACTACGTGAAATGTTGTTGATTACTTGAATTAAGAGAGTTTTACCAGATCCTTAACTCATCCAACCTCCTTGATCCATAACCTGAACCAATCAATCTTTGCAATAACTAAGATGTGTTAGGCATGTTTCTCTTTGTAGTCGAGAGAATCTTCTAGTGCTAACATATTTTGGTGTCGTTGTTGGGTAAGACACTGAATATCCTCCCTAGGTGTATGACATGTGTATATCCTCTTCTTGATGGTGAACAGGAAGTGGGCACTTATTTGACTGCAGATTTTTCACCTGGCGACTCCATGTTTGAAGAATCCAGAGGTGGCTCCACTGATTCAAAATATCCACAACAATGGAAGCCATTTTGGCTCATAGGTATGAAAGTTTTGATTTTTCAAATGTACCTGGATTTCTGAATCCTATGCCTGATAGAGAAGAATGGGAAAGTCGTCTTCTGAGGTTTAAGGGAAATTATTGGGAAGTTCATGTTGAACACTTGTTAGATTTTCATGAATGTATGTGGCAACTGAGAATTGTCCATGAAGATATTTTGATGAAGATGTTCAGGTATTCATTAGAAGGAAAAACACGAGAATAGTGTAGATCTTTACCTCCATCCAATATCTCTTCGTTGAATGAATTTCATGCTATATTTAATTATTTTTGTAAAGGCATATATTCAGTTGATTTCCTTTATGAGGAATGTTGTGACGAATTTCAATTGTTGCACCATTGCTCTAATCAAAAAATTTAGGATGATAGTTCTGGTCAGATGCATGAGGAGACAATTATTCAAAGTGAAGGTTTCATTGAGCCTGTTGTTTCTTCCTTTGGAATTAATGAAACTATGCTGCTACCTTATAATTCTCATGACAACCTTGTTGTTTTGGATGCTACTAAAGTATTTTCTGCCCAAGAAAATAATTTACAATTTCAAGAATTTTTTGTTTCCTCTGATTGTCATGAGATATGTGATATTCATCATTGGTTTCAAGAGGGTCAAAATGATCATGATCTTATTAATGGAGTATAAATTATAAAGAAACAACTTGGTTTTCTACATCAACTAAAGATCGATCATGTTCTTCAAGATCCAATAATGGTTTGGATGGATTCATTTCTGCAAAGAATCTTAAATGTTGTAGCATTTAGTATGCAAACAAATTACAGCAGTAAGTATAAGTTGCATATTACATTCATGTTGCAAAAAGTTCAATTTTTCGGCAATCTCTCATTTACCTTTCAAAAGGAAGATCATTTTATCAATCAAATGCTCAATTGGTATCATTGGAAGTTCTTTTTTACATAAACCAAGATGATCAAGTTGGTTAAAGTAGGTAGTGTTTATAAATAAGCTCACATTTCGAGCATATGGTTTGCAGTTTATTTTCAGCAGTGTGGTTTTGAGTTTGACTTGGAAAGTAGGATAGAGGAATAATGACTCCATAGCCGAATGGAGGCACTGGTATAGAGTTGTTTCAGTTTGCAGTTTGGTTTTCAGTTGTGGTTTGTTTTTAGCTTTCCTGTGTTTGTTTTTAGTTGAGAAGAACAAGTTACAGGTTGGGAAAAGAAGAATTTATTGGTCTACATGTTCTTGGTGTCTCACGGGGAGGACACCATCTCCAATAGGAGCCAATGTTAGCACTAATTTTTGTCATTGGCAAAAATTTAAATTTTGCCAAAAATTTGGAATCTTGGTTTAAATTTTGAGTTTTTAAGACTCTTGGGCATGCACATACTTTAGTTGATTTTATTAAAATATTGATTTTTCAACCTAATTTCAAACTCCAAGTGTCAACTAAATTATTTCAAACTTATTCTTGTTATGCGTGTGAGATAATGCATGCTCCAAGAAAGTTTTGCTTCTTGCAGTGCCCTTGTTTTGGAAATTGTTAAATGCATATTTACACATTGTGTACAATTTTGTGGAATTCCATGATGGTAAATGGGTAGACTGACTTCGTTGTCTAACCTAATCATCATTTACACTTTTTCAAATCATCAAATATCCAATGATTTCAAGGAGATCAAGATCACCATTTGGTCAATATTTGGTAAAAAATGCAGAAATTCTTGTAGGTTATTGTTTTTGTGTTCATCTTCCGACACTATTTTCAAGCAAATGGGATCGAATCTCAAAAAACTAAATCATGGGTTTTTTCTGGAACATGACAAATTAGGTGTTACTTGGGATGTTTCTAAAAAATGTGAATTTTTTGGGAGCTACAGGTGGCACTTTAAGACTGCTTTTTCCAAATTTTGTTGATTTTTCCAAATTTTTCAGAATTTGATTTTCTAAAAAGCGCCCATTCAACAGAAGTGCCACCTTCATCAATTCGACTTGGAGATTTGATCATGATTTTCTACTTCAAAATTAAGATGAGATCCTTTTGCTTAGGATCTTGGATTGAATTCTTTATTTAGAATTATATTTTGTAAATTTTATTTAAGCAAGAATGATCAATGAAGAAAGGGTTCAATATTCCTCTTGAAAGAAAGTTGAGGTTTGAGTAGAAGAGAGTAAGGCTTGAAATTGTAATGAGTTTCGTGTCTTGCAACATCCCATACTTAGGGATTCATACATCTTGATAGTCAGACCATGCATGTACTATAATTCTTCTCTATTTCTGCTTATTTGAATATGAAGATGATTCCTGCAATGCACCAATTGTCATGTCAGTTCATATCTAATTGCAATAGAGATTTTGTTGTTAATTGTCTATAATTGATAATTTGTATTCAAGTATTTCATTCTGATCCAAAATATGATTTTGAGTCTGAATGTCTTCCTGGTGAATATATGAATTTAGTAGATTGTTGGTTTATGTATTCATCTCTATTCTCTATTCCTACTTATCACATTGTATATCAAATGTCTAGCTCTCAAAGTGAATTCCCTTAAATACATGAAATGTAGTTGATTATTTGAATTAAGAAAGTTTTACCAGATCCCTAACTCATCCGACCTCCTTGATCCATAACCCAAGCCAATCAATATTTGCAATAACTAAGATGTGCTAGGCATGTTTCTCTTTGCAATCGAGGGCATCTTCTAGTGCTAACAGTACCATTCCCACTCATACTTACCACTTTCCACACGTCTTCCCCATTGTTTCCTCATCTTTTTGTTTTTTGAGTTTATTAACCCCAAGAAGGGCTTGTACCTCATTTCATAGGAAGAAGGGGCTAAAGGACCAAAGGTGTTGTAGCTAGCATTGTAAAACTAAAAATCCATAATCTATCCATCTAGATGCTCACCCTAAGGTCTTGAGAGCCATGAAATGATTCTCCATAGAAAACAAAAGACCTTTAAAAGAAAATATATAAAAAGTGTTCCGCTTGATGGGGGAATGCATTGTGATGTTCTTTAATTTTCAGTGCACATGGCACTCAATGTGTTCTAACTTCAAGTGGCATTGCAATGCTCGTTTTCTTTCCATTGCACATAGCATTCAATATTTGTACCATAAAAAAATAAAGGAAAATAAAGGGCTTGGAAAAATGTTGCATTGCAAACGAAGGGATGCAACACACCCTCCACAAAGGCACCCATAATTGAGACAATATGAGCCCTTGATATGTCAAGAACCCCATGCCCAAGAGTAATTCCCCCAATACACCTCATACTCATTCCATGGTCTAGAGAGGGTCTTCTTGGGAAACATTCCTTGACTTGGGGATTGACCTACCCAGTAGGGAACGATGACACCCCTCCCATACCTAAATTTGACAAAGTTTATAAGGTCTTTGAGCATTTTTTTTTAATTTGAAAAGGGGTATTTAATGCACTTGTTTGGGTGGTTCTTTTATTAAATGTGGCTTACTTGGCATGATTCATGTGACTTGTGGACCCTTGGAGGGTGTATTTGCTTGCCTTTGCAGGACCTTTCCCAGTGAAAGTCTTTCATGAAGGAACTAATCCACTTGGACCTTCATAGGGGCATGGAATCCCATTGGATGAATATTACACCCTATACATTGGAGGCCTAGGATGATGAGCGTTGCACCTTGGATGATGTCCCTAGCACATGAACATGCCCGGAAGCATGAAGAAGAGATTATGTCACCCTATTATGCCCAACATTCCCTCTTTTGAAGCATGATGTCACACATTTAGGAGGTCGTTGGGTATATTTTGTGCACTTGGTGGTGTTGTGGGCTTGAAACCCCACTGTTTTGCTTGATTTGGGGTTGATGTGGCACCTTTACACCATGACGTCCTAGCCTTTGGAGGATTACTCTCACACGTGCCACCTTGGAGAAGAGTTTTATGGGCTTGCATGCCTTTATTTTTTCTATTTTGTAGCCCATGTGGGAAAAAAGAACAAATTGTTTAGTTAGTTAAGAAGTCTAATTTTGGTTTTGACCTAAAATTGAGGATTTAATTGTAATGTGGAAAAATTATGACTTGGGTTTACCTCTATAAATAGAGGAAAGTCATTTTCATTTGGAACATAACCCACCAATAAGAAATTTTCTCTTTGGATTGCAATTTCGGCCCTCTTGGACAATTCACTATGTCTCTCTTTTTCTAGTGCAATGGATGAAAATACTTGTTTTGGAGCATTTATAGGCTAGTGAATTCTCTTAGATGGTTTTATTTGGAAAATTGTTGAATGATTCTTGGTAATAATGGTTTTCTTGCATGCTATCTCTTGGATTTGGTGAATAATTTCTACAATTCATTGTCATCTTGCTTGTTTAAATTCAAGAAAAATATCTTAAAACCCTAGGAGGAGTAAAAGGGCTTACACCCTCCACCAAAATTTATTTTTATTTGCTATTGAAAGGCTACAAGGCTTGCCACAAGGAGTAAGAGGGTTTAGACCCTTTTTGCAAGGCTTGGCTAGAGTTCTTTTTCTCTAGGAAGTAAGAGGGTTTACACCCCTAGACAATTATTAAAACCTAGTTCATCTTGGATTTTAAGCTAGACGATTTGGAAGAATTGTTGTTTTCTTGGGTTTTATAGGGGTTTAACTCTCAAGAAAACTTCTTCTTCCTCTTTGGTTGGTTTTCTTTCCAAGGAAGAGACTCCATTCACCCAATAACAAGGCACTAATATTTGCATTGGATATTATGATTGTTGCATTGACAAATGTGAACATTGAGGGATTGAAATTGATTAAATTGAATTTGAATTCTAAATGTTTTAGACTCTCTTATACACCGAGGGCATCTTGTTTTATCAAATAATTAGTTTGATGTAATAAACTTTAAGCTACAACCATTAGGGTTGCAACAAACAATCATTTTCTCGTACAATTTCCTCACTTTTCTACCTTTGAAATTTCCTTATGAGATGTGATAATTAATATATTGATAAAGAGCTATTGTTTGGACGGTTTACTTGTTGATTTCAATGGTTAGAATTTGATGTTGTAGTAAAAGTTTTCTACAACCATAGGGTTGTCATAAACATTTCTGATAAGACGCTTCTGCAACTCTCTTTTGACATCAAAATCTTGGTTTAAGCCTTGGAATATTATTTACTAATTATAAGCTTTGTTGTCAAATATTATATGTTGATTTTGGTGGTCTGATTTGCAGCTGTCATAATTTTATTGTTGTTGAGATATCACTGTTATATGCTGCAATTTTGGCACGACAAGACTTCTTGTTGTTTTCCCTCTTGTTTTGGGGTTTAATTCATATATTGTCTTGGTTTGTCTTGTATAACATTGTTTTACAGGTACAAAATGTTGGAAACCATTTATCTGTTGAAACTAATACTTGACACTANTGGTGACCAGGCGTTAGGCTAAATAAGTGCTTGATCACTTGTCAAGATCTACGGTCACGTTTTAATCGCACGATGAGATGGACAACTGTCGTTACTTCGGGACTTCATCCTTCACGACTTCCAGCCTATTTACAAATCTCTCGGATAAAAGACATGTGTCCATAATATTCAACGATTGATAACGCTCCCAAATTAGATCAACGGTTAGCGTTAACTTCAGCCTTCGACACTTCGGGTGATTGATGGTGGTGAAACTCCCGGAGTGACGTAACTTGCCGACGTCACTTGTTGGCGTGGCACTAACTGAGTGGCTACCACATGTCACTTAGATTCATGACTCTCACATACCTAAAATGCCAACTGCACTTTGACACTTGTCTTCATCTGATTATGCCACGTGTCCTTGCTGACATAGATCTCCTCATGTGGCACATGTTCTTCTCCTGGATCTAACGGTTGTCCTAACTCCCGAAATGTATCTCAGATCGACGACTGAGAGCGACTTCGGAACTTAAGCCTTCGGGAGAACTCATATGTTCTAAATCCTTTTTCCCCGAAGTGGTCAGTGATGAAGTTGACCATTATTTTGATCCAATGACCATCATGTATTGTCCAGATCCGATGGTCCTCATTTAACCTAAAAAGGATTAACTCAATCCAACGACTATCAAAAATTCAGGTATTCGGGATCTCAAGCCTATTGCCTTGTTGATCCATATTTTATGAGAAAAAAGAAATGAATACAGATTATTAAAATATGCTTAACACAAAATAACAGAGATACAGTAAAGCTGGTTTTCTATTCAGTAAGGAAATAAGATGAAACTGTAAAATGCAACAGAAAACAAGCTTGTTAGAATGGTGGCAGCTTATCTCTGAGAAGAGATGTGACGGTTGGGCTCATTCACAAGAAGATGGTTACCATGAGGCTTTGAAGGCCTTTTACAATAAACAGGAATGTCAAAAACCCTAGACATCCAAAACCTAACCCTAGGAGATGAAGCACCAAAAGTCATGTGGGCCCCGTTTGGGTAAGTTAGTACATCAACTTCCCGGGGTCGTAACTTTTGCACATGATATATGTTTTAGGTGCACGATAGCCCGTTAAGAAAGGTCTAACCGAGAAAAAAACGTCATTTATGGCCTCAAAACGGCCCCGGAAGTTTGGAACCCGATAAACTGCCAAAAAACTGCCAAGGTGGAAAACTGTTTTTCAAGCCAGTGGAATAGGTGGGTGGCCACCGATATCCACCTGGATCAATCCTCCCTACTTAGGAAGAAATGGTATCCATTGCGTTGAGTTCCCCCATCAGATGAGGAAATTTTTGTTGAATTTGGCCCCAGGTGAGCCACTTTCCTTGGTGCAGGAGCTGCCCTTCTTTGACAAGCCGATAAAGTTGGATCCTTTGTTATCAAGTGCCCTTGATCTATGTGTCCACAATCTGATCACTGGATGCTTGTTGCATACAGTAAGGGTTGAACTCTGTTGGTGTCACTTGCTCTGCTATATCTGAGGTGTCCAATAATGGTGGGAAATATGGTCGAAGGAGAGCCACGTTGAAGACTGGATGCAGAACAAGGAAGGGAGGAATGTTGAGCTCAAAAGCATTGTCACCCACAACCTTGGTAATGGTGTACGACCCATAACGGAGTGGGCGAAGCTTCCAATGGGGCTCTGTGAGGCATTCTTTCTGCAAATGTAACCAAACTTTATCGCCGACCTGAAACTTATGTGGCACCCGACGTTGATCATGGTGTTGCTTGTACTTGGCATTAGACTTCTGTAGAATATCTTAAACTTGTTGGCGGATGTGCTGGATCCGCTCAATGAACCAGGTGGCTTTGTCAACTTCTGGTGGAGAAAGGGGTGAGATGGTCGAGGTGGTCGCCAGGGGTAGTGTAACATCCATGGGGCCCAATGGTTGGAATCCCAACCCCACTTGAAAGGGGTTGTGGCCAGTTGAGCTATGCAGGGCTCGGTTGTAGCTATGTTGGACATAGGGAAGACTCTCATCCCATGTGTGGGGGTGTTTTGAATTGTACATGCGCAGGATATATACGACCATCCGATTGATGACCTCAGTTTGGCCATCTGTCTGGGGGTGGGAGGCAGTGGATTTGATGAGCTCGGTATCCAACAGTGACCAGAGGCTCGACCAGAATGAGTTGAGGAACCGACTGTCATGGTTTGAGATAATGGTTTGTGGGATCCCAAAATGTACCCATACTCGTTCAAAGAAGAGCTTGGCAGTGGCTTCTGTTGTGATGTTCTTCTCGCAGGCGGCTAGAATCGCCATCTTGGAAAAACAATCAACAACCACAAAAACAAAGTCATTTCTCCTCTTGGTGGACGGGAGGCCTGACATGTAGTCCATTGAGATGGATTCCTACGACATGTTAGGAGTAGGAAGAGGGGTGTATAGGCCCTGTTTCTTAGTGGTTGATTTGGTAATAGCGCAGGCGGTGTAGGACCTGATATACTTTTCGACATCCTGTCGAAGTTTCAACCAGTAGAAATGTTTCTGTAGCATTGTCATTGTCTTTTCGACGCCAATGTGTCCTACCACCCTGAGATTCCCAAATCAGCTTCACGCACTCGCTTGATGGAACACAGAGATGGCCCAGACGATACAACAGCCCATCCTAAAGATGGAAATTAGTGACCACTGAGTTGGCGCCCAACATTTGGTAGGTGGTGGAGAAGTCAAGGTCTGTCTTGTAGAGGTGGGGCCATCCAAAGGTCTCGTGACCGCAAGAGTCTAGCTCGTTGGTGAGTGTCGCAACTGGAGGTTAGCTGAGGCAGTTAGAAACTTAGTTGGTACTTCCTATTTTATACTTGATGTTGAGGTGGAACTGTTGTAAGTATGTTGACCACTTCTGATGGCGGTCATTCTGCAATTTCCCTTGGATCTGTGTGAACTGTAGTGGCTTATGATCAGTGTGGATGATTGTCTCCTTCCCAAGAATGTAATGTCTCCACTAGCGGCAAGCTTGAACAATGGAGTACATTT
>SNQJ01S0064833.1:0-11157 GCA_010110895.2 Picea sitchensis
TGGTTTTCCAGTCGCGATTATGACAACTAGGTTGTTTGGTCGGATGGATTTTGAAAAAGTGAAACAGTATAGGGAATCACTGGGGGCGCGCTATTCGAATGCTATATTTAGTATGGGGAGCCTGATCTTCAAAGTCCTATCGGAAAACGCTATACTCGATTGGAGATGGAATCAAATATAAAAAGTCATATGGCCAGCGCTGCGTGAGTAACCGGACTCCATTCTCAGGGAGGATAAATAAATGTTCATAAAAACTAACCTGTTTTGGCAGAATTTTATGGTGAAATATGGGCAGAGATTATGTGCAATCACAATTTTGTATCGTTTTAAACTTTTGTCAATGGGATTTTAGCCCATCTAAATACGCTCAGACTCAGGTCACCTGTAACAGTAAAAAAAAAATGTTTTTGACAGGTATTTATCAAAAATTTCCTTATATTATGATGCATTAATATTGAATTTATCTTAATAATTTATTTATTTAAAAAAAAATCATTTAAAATAGATACAAATAGATACAAATGGGATATATATAAAGATAATTTATATTTCCTTTTATATCGTTATTTGGTTAATACATGATATAAGCATTACCCACATGACAATATCTCTATCATATTGTAATGTAGGTGCACCTAACTACTCTCCAAGTAATACTTCATTGTTGAAAATTCAATTCCATATTAATATGATCAATTGCAATCATCCCTTTAGTGGGAGGAAAAAATAGAGT
This sequence comes from Picea sitchensis, assembly GCA_010110895.2. Classification (NCBI taxonomy): domain Eukaryota; kingdom Viridiplantae; phylum Streptophyta; class Pinopsida; order Pinales; family Pinaceae; genus Picea; species Picea sitchensis. Next base: position 734 of record SNQJ01S0064833.1, read on the forward strand.
AAAAAACAATAAAAAAAAGTAGTAGTGTAAAAAAACTACACACACTAAGATGTATGGGCAACTCGCAAAGTGGTTTTTTTAGACTTTTTTCTCTCGAATCCTCTATGTAGCAAGGAAAACATGGGATCGATTCATATTGGTATCCAAGAGCCTTTTCATTTCTTCACCTCATTAACTTTGATAGATTTTCATTGGATGTTCATGGTCTCTCCAAGAGAGATATGAACAACAATNCTCTCGAATCCTCTATGTAGCAAGGAAAACATGGGATCGATTCATATTGGTATCCAAGAGCCTTTTCATTTCTTCACCTCATTAACTTTGATAGATTTTCATTGGATGTTCATGGTCTCTCCAAGAGAGATATGAACAACAATATTTGTACTAAGATTTACAAAACCTACCTCAACCCACATGGTATGAACCCAAAGAGTCATTTTCTCTCAAACTTCAACACTACCCAGATTTGTATCTCTAGTGCAATTATGGGTTCATTTAGCCCACATGGTACACTAGACTCCAATTACCTTGGAGGTTGAGGGTCCCTAGAATTTTCTCCCACTAGCATCTCATTGAGACAAAACATAATATTCCTTAGGAGCATTGTATTTACCAAATAATTTTTTTAGGGCTTGAGATTGAGGACCACTTTATATTTTGATGTTCTCCCTAATATGAGATTAGAGGATAGTTCTTTTATATTTCTAGAGATTCGCTTGGTCCTCTCTAAACACTCATGGCTTATGAGGACTAGAGATTCCTAGCCCTCTTCCTCTGGGAGATGTTCAACCTTTGCCAACGACTTAATAGAGGTCATTATGTAAACTGACTTGTATCGAGTTGATTACCTCATACTTCCAACCCTTTGACACTAATAAGAAGTGGTCCTATAGCCATCTCCCAAGTTCACATGGTAGAATTGTGAGACATCATAGACCTAATTAATGCCATGGCCTCATTCACATCACACATTTCTTTACATCTTTGAATGTTATAATTGCTTATTTATTGTTCCTCATCTAGTTGGGTGGGTGCTCCCTAGTTATTTTCTTCTTCTTTTTTTCCTTCATTTAAGTTATTTTTCCCTTGGGATGTGCTTTCACCTTCCATTTGATGTCTTTACATATTGTGTTCCTTAAAATGTCATGGATCAAATTTGGTCTTTCATAATAATAATAATAATAATAATAATATGTATTTAAGGTCTTAGTGAAACACCAAATGTTTGAGGACTCCTTGTTTGTGGGGTAAAGGACCCCCTCTACACAACTATTTGTAATACCTAAATTAAATTAAATGCATGATTAAAAAACTTATCCAATCCAAAAGTTGACCTTTTTTTTATCCTTGTCCTATGAATTATTGTCTTTATGATGCCTTTTTTAAATCCAAGTTTCTTACAATCGATAGTAACATGTTTTGTATATCTTTACTATCTATAGTGACATATTTATTTCTTATGTTATTGTTTATATGATAATTTGTTTAAATCCAAGCTTCATACTCATTATAGTATTCCATGGATCATTCGTGCTTTTCATGGAGTTTATGACATATATCCTTACAATTTTTTAATAAAACATATATTATATAATTGGTTTATGAATTACTACACATAAAAGAAAAAAACATGACTATTGTCCATATAAAAAAACACTTTATTAAAATCTTTCAAAACATATTAGTAAAATAGAAAATCTTACAAACTAACCCAAAACATAGCCCTTGTTCATCATAATCCATTTATACCCATGTTTACCTCACATTTATTCAAAGAAGGGGTGATAAAACTCTCAAAATTATGTATAAGAAAAACATCAAACACACTTTCAAAACCCATCAAACACATTTTTAAAACCCAAAAAACCCTTAGGAATAAAAGTTGCACCCTTCAACATCAATGTGTAAAAAATTGCCCTCTTACCTCACTTTTATTGAAAGAAGGGGTGATAAAACTCTCAAAATTATTTATAAGAAAGACATCAAACACATTTTCTAAACCCATCAAACCCTTATGAATAAAAGTTGCTCCTTCCAACATTGTGAATCCCATATTCCTTAATGTTTTCTATATCAATTAAATGGCCATTTCATCTATACTCAATTTAAAAAACACATTATCAACACTAACTACAAGTGTATTACCAAATTGTCTAACACTCTCATCATATTAACACCATTGTCTCAAACAATTTTAAAGACATTACCAAATTGTTAAACACTACCATCACATTTGTTTCAACACCAACATTGTGAATCCCATATTCCTTAAGGTTTTCTATATCAATTAAATGGCCATTTCATCTATACTTAACTTAAAAAACACATTATCAACACTAACTACAAGTGTATTACCAAATTGTCTAACACTCTAATCATATTAACACCATTGTCTCAAACAATTATAAAGACACTACCAAATTGTTAAACACTACCATCACATTTGTTTCAACAAAAACAATGTCAACTTTATAAATTAAGTGAAAAAAAAAAACATAAAAAAACATATATATAAACTCACTAAAATTTATTTTATATATATATATATATATATAACCAAACTAAATTTAAAAATTTGTTCTCAATCTTATCCTCAACCTTTATACACGTTATACTCTTTAAAACTTCTTAATATTTTAAATTTTTGTTAAGTACGAGTTTAAAACTTCTACACCATGATCTTTTAAAATTCTTCCTATTTTAAAATTTGTTAAGTATGAGTTTACGCCAGTTTACAAGGTTAAAAACGACAAGGGAGGAAAGTGCCCCCATAAACGTTTAGTGACAAGACACTACACCAATAAGCATGAATTTTGACTTGTTTTTATGAAAAACTATTTTAGAGATGAAATAATTTAATTGAAATAATTTGAAAATATGTATAAACAAAAGTTTAATATATTTTTTCATTTCTTTTAATTAATATATATAATTTTAGTAAGTAACTTAAAATTCTCAAGGACTCTTTTTTTTAGTATGGGTGTTACTGTGAACATTGACAAAATTAAGATTATGATCATTAAATTCAACAATATAACCTATGATAATTTTGTACATGACAACAATATTTTGGAGAAAGTGTCTTCGTACAAGTATCTTAGAATTGATATTCATCACAAGCTTGATTGGAAAAAGTTCCTCTTTGAGACTATTGCCACTCTTGTTATCTAATATGGATGTGAAGTTTGGGGATGCAATATCTCTCGAGAATACCAGAGAAAGATAGAGCATATCCAAAAGAACTTTCTAACTTATAATCTCAAAAATTAAGGGCAATACACCCTATCCTATCCTCCTCATCGAATCAAGTCTTTCCCCATTGAGAGCACAACTATGATTATGTACTTAATGTACAAGAACAAGATAAACAACATGAATAACGAGAGGCTCCCCAAAATTGCTTCAGACTCTAGCCAAAATCACCAATGTCTCAAGTGGGGATGGCATAATGATGCCAAGTCATAGCTAAATCGTTGGGGAATACAAGAAGTTATTTTCCAGAATACCGATGATATTAAAAATATTGTACAAGCTAAATTTAAGGAGAATCTATGTTGTGATAAAGAATTAGAGGATAAAAGAAAATTAAGATATTATAAGGAGGTGGTTAACCCTAACCTTGAAGAGAAAAAATATCTCTTTGTTTCGACCAACTTAAAGAAGATAATCAATATTGCTAAAATAATAATTAATTATCATGAGGTGCATAATGAAACTAGGCATTTGGAAATCCCCAAAACACCATGGAAAGAAATAATCGGTCACCTTTGTGACACCAAGAGGGTTGAAGATGAAAAGTGTTTTCTCCTAGAATGCCCTGCGTATACCCAAATTGGATCCCAATTTCAAAATATTTGTCACAATACTGACCTTCCTAACCTTCCAACTCATCAAAACTTTAGTGATCTTGGAACGTTTCTCTTAATGTTTTTCAAGCATCAAAATAACATATTAAAGAAATCCAAGTAATCTCTTACTTTTCTTTATGTGCAATATACCAATTTTGTTCTCGCTGAACGTTTTTTTTTAACATAAACGATTAATATTGTATTTATAAAAGATCAATGGCCTCGCGAGAAAGAAGTAAATAGAAAAAATATCCTAAGTCTAATACTAGGACTTATTGTAACATATACAAAGTTCACTAGCTTATATTTCCAGCTATCCAAAAACACCGCATTCCATAAATCCTTACATGAATAAATTCATACAAATTGACGGCCTAATAATTGACAAAAGAAACACATGATTATATTTGATTTTGGGATCGACTTCAGGTCATCATTGGTTGTGTTATTGATGATGTCTTTTTCTTCTTCTCAACTACCATCCAAACTTCTTTGACAGGTGGTGATGCTTTTGTTGATCCAACTATCCCCATATTTTCTTGATCTGGATGACTTGTAAATGTCGCTTCATCATTATCGACCTCATCTACCCAACTTGAAAGAGGTGGGGAGCTGGTGAGAACCTTTCTTTCTATTCTCGTTTCAAGAGCATATGAAGCCTTAATGCTTTATATTCCTGGATCAAGAGAATTTGAAGCCTTACTCTTCGATTGAGGGACAAGATTTGAATGATTAAGAGGTGTCTCCTGAGCAGACATGCCTTTGGAATGGGGCATCAGATCTACATATGTGGAGGAATCTTGGTCTAGAGAATATTTCCGACTGTTTTTTATAATTAGTTGATGATCTTCATTGGAGCCATCCCACCAAGTTGATTTACAGTGTTGCTTCCCAACTTTCTTATTTCCCTCAGTGCATTGAGTTGCTATGTGCCATGTTTCAAAACAAGCCCTACATCATAGGGATATTATTTCATAGTCCAACTTTTGGGTCCAGGAGTATTTTTTGCAAGCCAAAATAATTTATGTTGGAAACCCTTTACTAAAATCCATTTCCACATAAATTTTGGCATATGAGGTGATGCTATGAATTATTGTTTGTTTACTTGCAAAATGAAACTTCCCTAATGTTGATCCAATATCTTTAAGAGAAGTTTCACCCTAGAAATGCAAGGGCAGATTCGGAAGTCTGACCCAAACTGGAGCATAAGAGAGAACAACAGTCAAAGGATTGAAGCAAGGAGTCCAAGGCATCATACACAAACCTGAGTTTCCCCAAAACTAGGGCCAAGAGTGAAGGATCAGATCCCTATCTTCTACAAGATCAAACTCGACAATGAAGAAACCCTTTAGACAGGGGTGAATGATCAAATCTTCCTTAATTAGAGGCTTCCAATGGGATGAGATCCAACCATCGAGATCCACAAGCCATGGCCAAAGCCCATTGAACCGACAGATTAAAGCATTTGCCCAAAAATAATCTTCCTCATCTTTAGCTTCCTAACCGATGAGAAGAGAAATCGTTGGGGCTTCTTGAACCGAAAACAGAGTAGAGGGGGGAGAACGGGTTGAGATATGAGATTTAACAGCCTGACTGAAAGAAACTGAGGCGCTACCCACAATACCGGAAGGAGGAGGCACGCATGGCTAAGCAACAATGAAAGACTAAGCAGTACCACGACAAGGTCTGGAGCCCGATTTGCTACAAATGGAAGTGGACGCCGCCATGAGGGAGAAAATAGCTACGACCAAGAGGCCGAGCTGAAAAAGGAAAGACGACTAGGACTAAACCTTAGTCGCAGTTGCGGTAGTGAAGCACAGGAGCGACATCTTTTTTTTTTCTAAAAAATTCTATGTTGTTAAAATAGTTTTAAATCCTCATTGAACAAAAAAATTCTATATTGTTAAAATAGTTTTAAATCCTCTATTTTCATGCTAAAAATGATTGATTATGAAAAAAATATTAAAAATATTATTTTAGGAAATTTAATCTTGTATGAATTAACTTTCTATAGATTTTAAAAATCTGGTTTTTTACATTATTTTTTTCCGCTGTTTTCCTATTAATTATTAAACATCTTACATAATCTAAATTATTATATATTATTTAATATTATTTATTATAAATTGAAAAAAATCATAAATATTATTATTTTGATACTTAAAAATTATTTAAAAATTACCAAAAAAAAAATATAAATATTTATTCATATTATTACATGTTCAAAATTTTGTTTTCTAACGCAATGATTTTTTTTTTTCCATATTCAAAATTTAATTTTTTATACGTATTTTTCATATTTGACATTTTACTAGGTATGATTTCAATATAACATATACTCCCAACTTGATTTTATTGAAATTATACTCCTTAAAAATCTACACTTAAAATTGGTCCCAACTTGATTTTATTGAAATTATACTCCTTAAAAATCTCCACTTAAAATTGGTTTTGGTTTGTTTAAACTAATTAAACTAATCCACTAAATTATAAAACATTGATCTTTTATATATACAAAATTTTGTTTATTATAATCGTAATAAGTTTAAGTATTTTCTAACTTTTCAAAATTTATAATAACTGATTACCGATATATTTCTGAGATCTTATGTATTCAAATTGGGACATCAACGATAGTATATGTATAAATCAGATAATATGTATATAAATTAAGGATTTTCCATGTTATTTTTGAATTTCTATTAAATTTCTGCACAAGTAATTCGTTGTTGAAGTGCTTTAAAGTTTTCAATGCAGTGTCTTTATGCCTTTATTTTAATTTCCAAAGTCCAATTCAAGTGTGCCACTATTCCGAGTTTACTAACTTCGATCAAATTGATAAAAAAATGAGTCTTGATGCATGTGACATTTGTTCGTTAATTTTATTGTTAATGTTGTATATGGAAAAACAATGTCGCATTACAATTGGTTAATTTTATTATCATGGAAAAAAACTATCTTCTTTGAAATGATATTTAAAGTTTTTTATAACTAAAATCAATTAAATGTTTAAGAGTTTTTATTGGAGTAGGTTAACTTGGAGCAATTTTTCCTTTCGAGATTCGTTTTTCAGATAAAATAACAGGGTTGAATCCGACCAGATTTTTAGGGGTAGTCTGAGTTTTGCAGGGATCAAAGTTCCATGTATTTCAGAACTCTACCTCAAAGGTTTTGCCCCATTTTAAACCAACCCAGATGCTCAAAAAATCAATCAAAGTTTTGAATTGACTGAAAATTTAAAAACGAATTGCTGAAAAAATAATTTGAAGGAAAGATTGCTCGTGAGTTAACCCACACCATTTTTATTAATATCTTTAATAATAAAATTCAAAACAATATTTTAATATTTTTATGGTTAACATGAATTAAATGCGAGTTTTTATTCAATATGTTCAAATATCATATTCCCATAAGTAAATTATGCTTTAATATTGCCATCCAACTCACATTTCAAATTCCACTTCGAGAGAATATTTTTGAAATACATTAATTTATGTACATATTTTCCAACTTCATGAATTCATTTTATTTTATATTTTTAGTGAATGTTGGTTGTACATGAATGTGTCATTACTTCCAAACATACCCTTAATGAGGGATGTGAGCGTTAACTTCGAGAGAATATTTTTGAAATACATTAATTTATGTACATATTTTCCAACTTCATGAATTCATTTTATTTTATATTTTTAGTGAATGTTGGTTGTACATGAATGTGTCATTACTTCCAAACATACCCTTAATGAGGGATGTGAGTGTTAATAGAGAAATTACAAATGGTTAAATTATTTTTTAAGTTTATGAGAGTTTTTTTTTAAATAATAAAAAAAAATATTTCCTTAAAATTTTGTCATAATCATACATAAGGTAACAATATCTGGAGACCTGCCACCTATTCCGCCAAACAAGTGGAAACTAGAACAGGTGGTTGCTTGATATGTTGTTTGGGCCAAAGCAAAAAACCACCACCTGTTTCGCAAAACAAATGGAAACCGGAGCAGGTGACTATGAATTTTAATGTCTAAATTGTCTAAGCAAGAAGAGAGAATCCAAAACATGGAAATGTAAACTCCTACAGAATTTTTGCAATTATAGTGCATAGAGCTAAAAGGAAAAGACTAAGCAGTGGATGAACCAGTGAAGTCGGTGTCGTCGTGAGTTCCACCTGTGGGAGTGAAAATGAACAATTGTGCACAGGTCAGGCACCGTTGTTAACTCTACGAGCCCGAGAGAGCATCGTACAATATGTCGAGACGACTGTTGAGCAGGGTATGCCTGTGTAGTTGTTCCTGTATGTCACTGTGCATCTCGAAGATGAGTTCCAAATGTTTTGGTGAGAGGAAACAAGTGGATTGTGAGTCCCGATCAAGAGCTGTGGAGGGTGGTGGGGGGGTCTCCATTAGGCAGTCGTCCGACAAGATTTTTTTCTAAATGGTGCAAGTTTCCCAGTCTGAGGTACCAATTGCAGCAGGGAAGGAATGGCTAGTGTTGGGTGGGTCATGGGGGTTTGGAACACTGTACAAAAGGGAGGCCAATGGAATGATAATCGACTCTGCGGGAATCTCTTCTTCTACTAAGGCCATTGGAGGCTCGTCATTCCCTCTGTCCTGACGGACCAGAGAGGTCGAAGGTGCTTGGGTGAAGTGAAGAAGCCTTCTTTTCCTGGCATCATAGATTTAATAAGAGGGCCCTGTCTTGGGCTTGTCGTGCTCCCGAGGCATGGTCATGGAGATAATCCAGACTCTAAGCGGTCGGAAAACTTGCAGAGGGAGGGAGAGCGGCTGGAGCAGAGCCAAAACACAAGAACTAAACCAGAGTCAATGGTAAGAGCCATAACATACCCAGAGTAAATGGAGGGGAACCAATGGAGTTGAAGGGACCTTTCACATGCCTCCCGTACCTATGACCGTCCGCCAACCTTGCTACACTGAAGGAGCCATTAAACCAAAGTGAGAGAGGTGTCTTGCCTGCTTGTATGAGCTTTGAATGTTTTCCATCCTACGAGAAATGGATGTGAGGGCTACGACAGGTGTAGTTAAGTCAACTATCTGCATGCTGGCTACATGGCACCCCATCCAAGGGAGGGAAATCATGTTGAGCAATTTCCATGCATTGGAGCAGCAAGGGGGTTGTTAGGTATATTTGTGCATCAATTTGGATTTTCTCCTCCTTTGAGATGACACCTTCATTAGCCAGTCGATATGCAACTTTGTTGGATTCTCTTTTCACATGGGATGGAATGAGAGTGAGGGTGGGTTGCAGGAGGGTGTTGCACTCTTCAACTAGGCTAAGAAGTCTCCAGATTGGGGAGACTTTTGTTGGATTGGAGCCATTGATGATTTTTGAAACCAATGAGATGATCACCTAAGAATCCCCTTCCATTGTTAGTTGATTTATGTTGTGACAGGTGGCCAATCGTATTCCCTTGATGAGACTCCACAGTTCTACTACATTGTTTATGTCGAGTCCTAGGTGGTCTACTATGATATGTATAATTCATCCAAAACTATCTTGGAGGACAGCTCCAAAGCCTGTTGATCCTAGATTTCCCTTTGAAGAGCCATCAAAATTTAGTTTAACAAAGCCTTGGGGGGGAGTCCAGGAACAGGGGATGTGGATTTGAATGCCAAGAAGAGGGGCGGTTTGGAGGGGATGGCTAGGGAGGTTCAGCTAGTAGGTTGAGAGGCTAAGTATTTTAGATGGATTACACGGAAAATCTTCCAGTGTCCAATGGCCAGATCTAGCGGTTTGCTGAATAAGAGTCATGATTTTTTCCCAGGTAGTGAAGGGGGGGGTGGGGGTGTTGGGAGTGGAAGATTGTTTTGTTTCGGTCTTTCTAGATCAGTCAAATGGTAAATCCTGTTAACAGTGGCCAAATACGGTTCAAGATTGGGCTCTAGTAGATGTTCGATCCACAGTTTTCTATAGTACTTACAATGTTATCTTTGTTTCTGTTAGATCAATGCATTATTTGGGCTTCCTGATCCCAAATTTCTCCACTAAGAGGGAATAAATTTAATATATGCTCCATGGTTTCCTCTTGTTGCTAGTAGAGAAGGCATATTGAAGGTCCCACAAAGCCTTGCTTCTAGACATTGTCCTAGGTGAGGATGCGATTTTGAGCCATTAGCGAAAGGAAAATTGAGATTTTTGGCCATAGACATCACACACATTTTCAAAACCCAAGAAGAATAAAAGTTGCCCCTCCAACATCACTGTGCAAAACATTGCCCCCTTACCTCACTTTTATAAGAAGGGGTGATAAAACTCTTAAAAATATTTATAAGAAAGACATCAAACACATTTTCAAAACCCAAGAAACCCTTAGGATTAAAAGTTGCCCCCGTCCAACATTGTGAATCCCATATTCCTTAAGGTTTTCTATATCGATTAAATGGTCATTTCTTCTATATTAAACTTAAAAAACACATTATCAACACTAACTACAAGTGTATTACCAAATTGTCTAACACACTCATCATTTTAACACCATTGTCAAAAGCAATTATAAAGACACTACCAAATTGTTAAACACTACCATCACATTTGTTTCAACAAAAACAATGTCAACCTAAA
>SNQJ01S0064833.1:36478-55533 GCA_010110895.2 Picea sitchensis
AGCAATAGTAAAACATACTGTCATCAATCATGACGCATCATCATCAAGGTTAAGTGGTTCATCATCATAAAAATCCAGATAACTTGCGAGCAAGTGTCCTCAAAGAATAAGTTTTGTCAGTGCGCCAGAGCGGGATGTTACAGATGGGCATGTTAAAAATGTTTAATATGACAAAGAATGTACCTGTAGCATTCTAGACCAAAAACACTAATTGGCCTAGAAATTCAGTATGCTATAACTAGCAACCTAGAACCCAGAAAGAGGTGAAACTTGGATAGACTGTCCAAAATATGTATATTAAGAAACCCAATTGAGCTCCTACTAAAAATCCAATGGAGTAGGTGCAAAAATGCATAATTACAATGCATAATTGCACCAAGTTGAAGAGTGAACAGAAAAATTAATGGACAATTTTCAAATAACCATAACTTTCTACTCAAGACTTTGAATTGAGCATGGAAGAAGGCGTTGGAAAGGAATTGGATAATAGAATATAATTGTTCACCTAGAAAATTGATCCAGGCATTCAATTTCAGGAAATCAGAAGAAACAATTCTGATGCATTATTGAACCAAAATGGTTCATATTTTCATGAAAATGTTGAAACAGTTAGCCTGACAAAGTTATGTTGGCTGAACATTTTGCAGAGTTAAAAAAAAACTAGATCATGCCAGGATAAACACAAAGTTTAGAGGGATGGGAGAAGCATAGGGGGATTACATTCAGGAAGATGAGATCAGAGGGATGGATGTCCATATGGGCATTGAAGGAACAAACTCCAATGAACATGGAGAAGGAAGGGATGAAAACATGAATATAGTAGAGACCATTAAAAATTTGCAGAAAGATGTCCAAATCCATAAAGATGATAATGAAAGGCGTATGAGATCCAAGAATAAGTAGGAGGAGTTTAACATGAAGTTAATGAAGATATTGAACCAAATATAAAATAAATTGGATAAGGAGAGTGGCTTAAGAAAATCAGGAAGTCACAGGTCTCCTGATGAGAAAAGAAGAACAAGAAGTGTTATCAGACACCACCATCACTCCCCAAGGCACTCCAATAAGAGAGAACACAACAACTCAATTCCATCCCCTGTCAGGAAGCATAAGAGGTATGGGGTGGATGAGCTACGAGGATAAATGAACAAAATCAAACCTCCTACATTTGATGGTGACCACAAGAAGGATGAAGATGCAGAGACATGGTTGTTGGGCATGAGAAAGTATTTTCAATTGCATAATTATTCTTCTCATGCAGAAGGAAGAATTGTCATCTGTCAACTCAAGGGAAAGGCATCCATGTGGTGGGATCAACTTGTGAACATGCATCACATTAAAGAGAAAAATGTTACTTGGAGGGAATTCAAGAAGTCTTTTGAAAAGAAATACTTGACTAAGAGATACTATGATAAGAAAATGAAAGAGTTCTTTGAACTCAAGATTGGGAGTATGACCATAAATGATGAAAGAAGGTTTTTAGAACTGCTGAATTATGTTTCTTTCATCAAGGATGAGACAGTTAAGATTCAGAGGTATTTGAGTGGATTGCCATCATTCATCAGTGACAAAATACAATATGATGATCCCAAAACATTGGAGGAGACCATAAGGAGAGTAAATTCCTATATGATCAACAAAATTCAAGGTCAACTTTCCAAAAATATCGGGAAGACAAACATAAATTCAAGATGGATCAGAGGAAGAAGGGAACTAAGCCACCATTCTTCATAAATAATCCTCAGGGACAACCAACTTCCAGAGAACCTCGAATGATGGAGACAGGGGGTCATAGGACAAGGAAACCACCTATTCAATGTCGAGGTTGTAAAGGAGATCACATGTATAGAGATTTTCCTCACAGAGGTGAAAAAGTGAGGATTGTTCAAAATGTACAGAAAGCCGAAACAATGGAGGACATGGGAAGAAATGTACAAAGGATCTATGCAGCCCTAGACAACAAGAAAGCAGAGTATCAGTCACATATGATTGGAGTGGAAGGTATGATCAACAATTAAACCATTACTATTTTAATTATTTCAGGATCTATTCATAGTTATATAGATCCTAAGATGGTGGAAAGTTTTCATTTCCCAAGAAGCAAGCATGGAAAATCTTGGTTGGTGCAACTGGCTACGGGAGCCAAAAGAAAATTTAATGAGATGTTTAAGTCATGTCCTATGGACATGAATGGTCTGAACACCATGGAAGATTTAAACATCTTTCCTTTAGGTTCCTATGCTTTTCTAATTGGTATGGATTGGTTGGACCAACATTATGTTATCCTAGACTGTCATAACAAGGCACTTACTTGCTTGGATGAGGAAGGGAACCTAAGGATAGTGCAGGGAATTCCCAGGGCAGTAACCATCAGAGAAATTTCATCATTGCAACTGAAGAAATGTTACAGAAAATGGTGTCAAATATTTGCAGCCAATATGGAAGAGACACCTAAAGATAAGGTGTCAAATATTGAAGATTATACAATCCTAAAACAGTTTGAAGATGTGTTTAAGGAAATGCCAAGATTACCCTCTAAAATAGACATTGATTTCTCCATAAATTTGATGCCTGGAGAAACTCCAGTATCCAAGACTCCCTATAGGATGAGTACAACTGAATTGAAGGAGTTGCAAATGCAACTTGAAGAGCTCTTGAAGAAGGGGTATATATGCCCAAGTGTGTCACCTTGGGGTGCCCCAATTTTGTTTTTGAAGATAAAGGATGGAACATTGAGACTTTTCATTGACTTTAGGCCACTGAACAAGGTAATTGTGAAGAATAAGTATCCTTTCTTATGACCTCTTTCATCAGTTGAAACATGCAAAATTTTTCTCCAAGATTGATCTTAGGCCAAGTTATCATCAAGTAAGAATTAAAGAAGAAGACATCGACAAGATTTCTTTCAGAACAAGGTATGGTCATTATGAGTTCACAGTGGTGCCATTTGGGTTATCAAACGTACCAGTTGTCTTCATGTGTTTAATGAATGGTATTTTTAGAGAATACTTAGATAAGTTTGTCATTGTATTTTTAGATGAAATTCTTATATATTCTAAGTCAAAGGAAGAGCATGAACACCACTTGAGGATGGTATTACCAGTATTAAGGGAGCATCAATTGTATGCCAAATTGAGCAAGTGCTCATTTTATCATAAACAAATTCATTATTTGGGACATATCATTTCAGAAGATGGGATAACAGTGGATCCTGAGAAGATATAATACATTAGAGGATGGTCAGCGGGAAAGAATGTGATAGAGATATGACCATTCATGGGCCTTGTAGGATGCTATAGTAGATTTATTAAAGGATTCTCAAAGATTGCACGCCCAATCACTTCCTTTCAAAAGAAGGGTGTGAAGTTTGAGTGGACATTGTATTGTGAAAAGAGTTTCCAACACTTGAATCAATTATTAACAAGTGCTCCAATACTAAGGATTGTAGATCCAAATGAAGACTTCATTGTATGCGCAAATTCATGTAAAGAAGGACCTGGTGGAGTCCTCAATCAAAATGGGTTTGTTGTATGTTATGAATCAAGGAAGTTGAAGGAGCATGAAAGGAACTATGCCACTCATGATTTGGAGTTGGAAACAATAGTGCATGCCACGAGGAAGTGGAGGCACTACCTTATGGAGAAAAGGTTCGAGCTGAGGACATACCATAATTGTCTAAAATATTTATTTGATCAAGCAACTCTAAATGCCAGGCAAAGTAGATGGTTAGAATTTCTCAGTGAATATGACTTTGATATAAAGCATATCAAAGGGAAAGAGAACAAGGTGGTTGATGCACTTAGAAGAAGGGTGCATGAGTTGCATGCTACAACCATTAGCATGTACCAATCAGATTTGAAAGACAAAATTATAGAGGCTGCAAAATCAGATTTGCAATATAAGGAATTAGTGGCAAATTTACAGCAAGGTATTTTGCAGCAGAAAATTGAAGACTATAAGCTAGAAAATGATGAAATTATCATATACATGGGCATAATTTATGTACCAAGTTCCCAGGAATTGAAAAATCTGATATTGAAAGAAATTTATAATGTATCTTATGTTGGGCACCAGGTTATCAGAAAACTATTGCAGCTGTCAAGAGCCAATATTATTGGCCAAGAATGAAGAAATAAGTTGTTGATTTTATTTCCAAATGTTTGGAGTATCAAAAGGTCAAGGATGAGCATAGACACTCAACTGATTTGCTACATCCATTACCCATTCTTGAGTGGAAATGGGAAGTTGTATCAATGGATTTCATAACCAAACTACCTAGAACAAACAAGCAACATGATTCTATCATGGTAGTGGTGGATAAGCTTACTAAAGATGCCCATTTTATTCCAGTAAAGTTCACTCACAAGGAAGCCAACATTGCTGATGTTTATATGAGAGAAATTGCTCGATTACATGGTATACCCAAGGCAATTGTGTCTGACAGAGATCGAAAATTTACCTCAAATTTTTGGAAGGGACTATTTAATGGATTTGGAACAAATTTGAATTTTAGTACAACTTATCATCCAGAATTAGATGGACAAACAGAGAGGGTGAATCAAGTGATTGAGGATATGTTGAGGATGTATGTGATGGATAAACCATCAAAATGGGAATACTACCTACACTTAATAGAGTTTTCTTATAACAATGGGTACCAAACATCTCTAAAGATGAGCCCATTTGAGACACTTTATGGTAGAAGGTGCAACACACTGGTAAGCTAGGATAACCCAATAGATAGAGCAGTGGTTGGGCCATATTTACTCAGGGAAATGGAAGAGCAAATGTTCAAAATAAAACATAATTTAAAGGCTTCCAAAGATAGGAAGAAAATATATGCTGATAAGGGCAAAACTGACAGGGAATTTAAAGTGGGGGACCATGTATTCTTGAAAGTGAAGGCCAACAAAAGTTCCCTGAAGTTGTGTTGATGGGTGAAATTGACCGCTCGTCAACTGGAAGAGTGAATCCGGTATGGGGTTGTCTAATTAACCCAATCCGTTTGGATTAATTCACTCCGACGGGTTTAGCGACTCCATTGGTTGATCTAAATTCTAAAGAAAGAGAAAAATAACTAAAGAAAATACAATACTTAATAAATAACAATCAATAAAATCTATATGTACATTTAGATATATATGTACAATTTATTTAAATAATATATGTTTATTAATTCTATATACAATCTGTACAAAACACAAGTTTTAATCTAAACTCGTAGAAATCAAAAGTAAATCGGTTCCTTTAATAACAATAATAAAGAAATTGAAAATACCATTTAATTTTTTTGTTTGTTTTGTTGGATGTATACATTCTTGAAATAACATATTAAACTTACTTAATCAAACATAAAATAATAGGTAATGGAAATCATATTATATATATAAAACTTCTAAAATAAACAAACAAACGAAATAAGATAACAGACTAACCTATTAACACATCCAATGTTTGTTCAATGGGGAATATCCAACCACCTTATCCGGGAAGTAAACCTATAATGGATCGTAATGTTGTTCTGAACAAAAGCGAAACAATGCGCTGGAGATTGAGTTTTGATAACAAAACATAAAAGGGACACAGTTACAATGTTCTAATGATTTACAAGTAATTACGACGAGATAAATCTTCCTATAAGAACTTGCATGTAAACATTCAACAGAAATTAGAGATGAATTTCCTAATTTAAATTGGATAGATGATCACTGTGTATATATTGTATCTGAAACATAAGATATGGGCAACATATAAAAATGAATCATGTCAACTGGTAATAAATCACGATGACGAAAGCAATCACCATCTATTATCAAATCAACATAAACATAACCTGAATCAAAACATCATACAGAAAAACTAAAGCTATAACGTGCATTCTGTTCCATTCAAGTCTGCGATAAAAACACCCATACTCTTGCCCCAGGCCAAGATGATGCAATGTTTACAAAATGATATGTTTATATAGGTTTCAGGAAACATAACTGTTTCCTGTTCATAAGATCAAATTGGTTTCAAAAATAAAGGGGGATGCAACCACCCTGATTTCACTAGATATCAAAAAACTACCAACAGTCTAATTATGTTTATTCAAAATAGATAATAGATATGGTTGGGAGATTTCAAAAGTGCCTCATATCATCTTTGAAATCATGGGCTCCTTAATTATCCTGAAAACAAAAGAAAATAGGAAGATCTTAGATATGTTTTCTGTCATCAAATTAAAGAATTCGAATTTTCTTAACTGGCTATAGAATCTTGCGATTCTGTAGCTAGTTATAATAGCAATTGCAATCTCATTTTATTGAATAGATAAAACAGGCTAATCTTAAAATAGTTTATTCAATCAAACCAAATATCCTAACTTAAGAATGGCAATAATCATGCTAACAAAATCATACCTAAAACCAAAACGTATCAAGAAACTTTGGAGTTAACGATAGCTGTAGCTGCCTCTACGTTTTTTAAAATCACATGACCTATAGTTTTCAAATGCTTCTCCTTCCCTTGGATGATGGATTCGAGTCTGTTGTTTTCATTTGTTACTATATCAACTTGTTCTCTTAAAAACTTGACTCGTGACTGTAGAAACAAGACATCGGTATAGTATCTGTCGATCCATGATAGGCATACATCACATTGTGACTGTGACGCATTTTCATTAGAACAAACAAGATTACATATCGGACAACCATCCATATGGATAGAAGATTTATTGCAGAGCTGGATACCAGGGAACTCTGGGTTATCTTTCAAACAAGGAGGCAAATTATCGACATAGTTATAAGGTCAGTCAGTGTATAGCCTGAATGACACAGGGTCTTCTTCAGCAAGGAATTTGTCAATTTCTGAGTCTGAGCTTTCGCTTACTTCAATCATGCTGATCGGGTCTGTATGGGAGATTTTTTTTATTTCGATGACTTCGAGAAATTAACCGACCAGCTCTTTTGTTTTTAAAATTGACATCAACACTACCTTTTAACTTCTTTCCTGTAGGTTTCTTCACAGTAATCAAAACAACAAATATGCACGTATCATGGTTTGATTTCAAAGTTGGGTAAATTTACAAAAATCGAATAGTCAAAATCTTCATGAAAGAAATATGATCGAAAATTAAACCAAAATCAATACAAAAAGTCGAATATCAAATGGTTGGGGGTCTTTCGTTCATACAACCATTTAATCTCTTAGGCATGCTTAGAATCGAAAGGATCACATACAAGGAGAACAACATGCTCATAGCAAGAAATCACAACTCTGTAATAAACTATATGAGCAATTTCCCTTTAATGAAATTTTCAAAAACATAATGGTAATCCCAATTGCAAGTTTTCATGCTTGCAGTCATGAAAACAAAATTTGAAAAGACGATAGGTAAAAAGCGATGATTTACAACTATGGTTTCGAAACTTCTCATGAAGAGTAATAAAATTTCATGACCCTATGTAGGCAGCTTATGTAGGTCAATTTATTTATATAATAAAAATAACAATAACATTATTGCTGCCAAGAATGGCGACAATGCTGGGAGAAGCAGTTATCTCTGTTACACGAAAGAGTTCAGGTTTAGAATAATCTGAAAAACTTCGAATCGAAAACAACCGGAAAATCCATTTGAACATCTCAAATAATCATGACACAATCCAGTTTCAGATGACTTTTATTTTTAAAGAAACGAAAACTGGTGACAAACTTGGCAAAAGAAATCCACGATGTTAAGTTAAAATCTTCAATACTATTGATATGGCCGATACTGCTAGTAGGCGTCCATAGCCTCAACAAGGATGTCAATTAACCCACTCTGATGTCTGTATCCTGTCAAGAAATTTCAGATCAGAACGAAGGACATTTAAGGCCAAAATAGAATCCATATCTGAGAATTTTCTTTTACCTGACATTGCTTTGTTGCCAACGGGCCTGTTCAGTACCCCAACAATGTTATCTTGGCATCATGCATGCATTTACCCACTTCCATCAGACATGTTTAGTGTCCCAGCGGGTTTACAAGAACTTCCCACAGCTCTCTGAAAGTTTATATTATAGTTTTAAAGATATTCAATAGAGCGGGGTGACGCTGAAAATTCCAGTTTTTATGTTACAAACTTAAAAAAAATTTGTGCTATCCTTCATCAAGATCCAAAAAATAGTTCAAAAATCGACTTTCGAGAACAGGGAGACATCGTTGAGTCTCTCTCTTAAAGAAAATGGATAGCGCAAAAAGATTTTTATAGATTGTCGTGAATACTTTCAATTGCAGATTGAAACCAAGAAAACGCTTTTCAAACACAAAGTCATCTTTTAACAGGGCTACAATTTCAGACAAATACATAATTTGATGTTTTGACAACTTTCAACAGTTATTTTCGAGGGGAAGTATTCTGTTTTCTTTGTCTGAGCTATCCCATGATGCAGGCATGTGTGTTTCAAGCAGAAAGACCGATAAGCAGAAATGAAAACAGAACAAACCAGAAAAGAAAAACAAACAACAATGAAAACAAAACATAAAATATTTACAAAGGGTGTATGGGAGACTTATCAGGTAAAGTATTTCTTTAGAGCTTGGCCATTCACCGGGAAGGCATCTGGCCGTCCCTCTAAATTCTGCAGGAGAAAGGAACTGGGGCCTAGTTTTTCAGCAATAAAAAATGGTCCCAACCACAATTTCTGAAACCTAGTATGCTCTCCTTTTTCCTCATGAGGTTTGTCCCATTTAAGGACAAGATCGCCTACCTCAAAATTTCTGTCAAAGGCAGAATTGGAATCAAACCAGTTTTTAACGATGAGTTGATGTTGATCCAATTTTTGTTTCGCTTGAGCCCTTACTTCCTCTAACTTTAACAAAGTGTTAATCCGGCTCTCCAAGGGAGGGCAATCTTCTTCTTGTACCTTCTGCGATAACTGCAGAGATGGAAGAAGGACATGCGGTGGAAGAATCACTTCCCTACCGTAAATGAGAAAGAAGGGTGACTTACCTACAACAGTTTTAGGAGTTACTCTGTTAGCCCAGATTGCGTTCAATAGTGCGTTATGCCAGTTTTTATGGTTTTCGGAGACCGTTCTCTTGATAATTTTGATCAGGTTTTTATTAGTAGATTCCACTAAACCATTGCCTTGGGGGTAATAGCTGGAAGAGTAATTTAATTTTATTCCTTTTTCTAGAGTGAAATCATTCATTTCAAGAGACGAAAAATAGGAAGCATTTTCAAATACTAGGCATTCAGGAATACCGAAACGAGTGATAATATTTGAATTCAGGAAGGATATTACCTGGCTGGTATTTACAGCTTTTAATGGGGCAGCCTTGGACCACCTGGTGAAATACTCTGTGGCTGTTATGATATATTTATGTTGCTGCGAGGATGTCGGATTGATTGGGCCTATAATATCAAGGCCCCACTGCTGAAAAGGGGAGTCAACCAAAACTGGTTGCAAAGGGAATGTTGGTTTATGTATCCATCCAGATGCCTTTTGACAAATCACACACTTGCGGCATAAGGCATGAGCGTATTTGAAAAGGGTAGGCCAATAATAACCTGCTCTTAATACTTTGTGGGCGGTGGTGTCTCCACCGAAATGCCCACCAGCTTCCCCTGCATGTAACTCCAATAAGACTTTTTCTGCTTCATCTTTTTCAAGACAGCACATAAGTATTCCATCGAAATTTTGGCGAAACAAAATACCATTAATCAACTAAAAAGAAGCAGATTTTAATCTTAGTGCTCTCCTTTTTTTGGGATCAAGGTGACGGGGAGCTGATCCGTGTATAAGACAAAATTTGATGTCATTGTACCAAGAACTAACAAGGTTTTGTGCACAACATATTTGATTTTGATGTTGCTGATCTGGATTTAACATATCAGTTTCATTTTGCTATCCTATAGCTAAATCGACAACCAACTTGCATAAACCTTGGCCTCTAACAATTTGTGTTGGGGTGATTTCTATGTCATATTCTTGTAAGGATGTAACCCAATTTGCCCTTTTTTCGCCTAGTTCTTTCTGTACTAACAAATTTTTGACAACAGGGTAAGGGACAATGATTTTCGTCCTAGATTTCAACAAATAAGATTGAAAGTGTTTTACTGCTTTAAAAACAGCATAAGCTTGTTGATCTACTACTGGGTAATTAAGTTCTGCTCCCTTGAAGGCTGAGCTCATAAAGGCTATTGGGACTTCGTTGTTTTCAACATTCTTTTGGGTTAGGACATCAGCGTAAGACCGATCAGAGGCAAATGTGTAGAGGGTGAAGTCTTGCGAAAAATTAGGGCTCATTAAAGAAGGAGCGTCTACTATAGCCTTTTTTATTGAGTCAAAAGCCTGACTTTCTAAAGTTCCCCAATGGTACTGTACATCCTTTTTTATTAAGTTTTGTAATGGTCTCACCATTTCTAAAAAGATGGGGACGAATCTCCTAACAAAGTTTATCTGTCCTAAGAAAGATTGCATGGACTTTTTTGACGAGGGAAGAGGCAGTTTCGAAATGACTTGGGTCCTTTCCGGATCAATAATCATCCCTTTATTTGATACAATGAATCCGAGGAGTTTACCTTGTTCTACCGCGAAGACAGATTTTTTAGGATTTAAAGAAATTCCATTCTTACGACATCGTTGTAGGACATATCTTAGATGAGCTAGATGATCTCCTTTATTTTTTTAGAAGACAGTGACGTCATCTAGGTAGACTACTACAAATTGATTGATTAAGCCGCGAAAAGCGATATCCATCGCTCTCTGAAAAGTGGCACTGGCGTTTATGATCCCAAAGGGCATCTTCCTATAAGCGTAGGTGCCCCATGGCGTACGGAAAGTAGTTTTGAGCTGGTCTGGGGGAGACATAAGGACTTGGTTATACCTTGAAAAACCATCCAACAAGGATAATCTTTCAGAACTAGATACTTGTTGAAGGATCTGCTCCATGGGAGGGACAGGGTAGTTGTCTTTATCAGACGCTCGGTTAAGATTTCGGAAATTGACACATAGTCGGATTTCACCACTCTTCTTCCTCACAGGGACAAGATTAGAGACCCACTGTGTATTCCTTACCCGGAAGATTATTTTAGCATTCAAGAGTTTGTTTAATTCTTTCTTGACTGTTGGTTTGAGTTTTGGGTGCATCTTTCTTAACTTTTGTTGAAAAGGTTGGGTCTGGGGTTTCATGGGAATAATGTGTTGTATGATGTTAGGATCAAAGGTTTTTAAGTCGTTGTATGTCCACGCAAAGACATCTTTGAATTCCTTAAACAGATTAATAAATGCTACTTTTTCTTGCTCAAAACATCCCAACCCGAAATTGATGTATTGTGGGTTGTCTTTAGTTCCCAAATTTACTTTTTCATGTGTCAAGGAAGAACTATTTGTTTTACAATTCACTGATTTTCTGAACTTATCGTGAAGATCATAAAATTTTTCTAATCTAACCACATATTTCGGGATAGAGTTTACCATGTCTGATGCGGATTCCGGGGATCTTGGATCTGTTATTACCATAAAGTTGCGAAGATTTTCGTCATGGGTACCTTCATCGATCATTGCACCCTGGAAAGTTTCTTCCATATGCAAAAAACTGATGATATGTTGATCGTCATCGAAGACTCTCTAATTTGTGATGTTGTCCGAGACGGACGGTCTGAAAAATAATTTGACGGAAAATGCATTCGGAGATAGGCCCTCTGCAGGAAATTTTTTTGAGGTGATGTTAGCTAACAAATCAGCTTCAAAATTCAATCTAGGAATAGAATTTATGTTAAACGCGGAAAACTTGTTCATCAAATTCCATACCTCAGGCTGATAGCTTTTAAGGTGTGGAGATAGACAGTGGATAGAATTTTTTACCTGTCTAACCACGATTTCTGAATCACCAAAGACAGTCAAATTTTGAATGTTCAAATCTAGTGCTTTCCTGAGGCCTTGTAGGAGTGCCTCGTATTCGGCTGTATTGTTTGTGCATTCAAATTCGAACCGGAAAGCAATCAAAGTATTGTTACCTGCTGGATCGATGAGCACACACCCTGCACCAGCTCCTTCCTTAGATTTTGACCCATCGAAGTAAAGAGACCATATTTGATTTTCATCAGGTGCATGTGACCACTGAGAGAAGGCCGTTGACTGTGTGCATGTCATAATTTCAGATTACTGTTCCGGGTCAGTGATGGTAGAAGTTTCGGCAATGAAATTGCCGAAAAAAGTGTCCATCACCTGTATTTCAGGTGAATTGGCAGAAGCAGTGAATGGCTCATTAGGATCATTTAAATCAGTTACTGTGAACTTAAGATAACGTTCACGATTTACCTTGATTCTGTTGGGCTTTCCATTCTCGGGAAGCCACAAGTGAGACCAATCCGTTGCAAAATAGACATGTAATTGTTCTGACCAATCTCTACTTAAAAACAAACCATATACTTCTGGAATATCTACAACAATAATATCAATCACTTGATGGACTTTGGGATTAAATGATAATCTGATAAGCACATTTTTTAATTCGCCTATCACTTTAATGCTAGTTCGACCAAGCTGGATGGTTGAACTTCGACATTAATTTTTTGACAGACAGACCAAGGCATTACGTTTGATGATGCACCTAAATATACCATACAATTATGTACATTCCTATTGAAAATTTCAAAAGTCAACAAAAAGGGAGGGACATTTCTGCGAGTATTAACAACAGAAGTTTGTTGTTTTTTAATCGCAGCCCCTGAAACTAGTTTATCTACATTTGTTACACTTTTTACAACAAGGTCTCTTTTATCAGAAGGCTCTGACATCGTTTTGGTGGAGACCTTTTGGGGTGTTTTGGGGTTGTTTTCAACAACTTTGTTGCTGTTTGGATTGTCGTTTTTGTTGTTTTCTGCAATATTCTGCAACATCTTTTACAAAAGAAAAGAGAATTTTAATAATTCGTAAACATAAATGTTAGCCCTAAGTTTTTTTAGATCCTCAATCAAATCATTCTCTAAACTTGGGGCTACTGAATTTTGTTTAGTTTCAATTGATCTAGATTGTTTTGGGGGTGCATTAGTTACAATTTCAGAAGAAGACTTATTTGTTGTCTTGCTCCTGGTATTGTAAGGATGCACTGTTTCGAAATTAGCTTGAAAAATGCTATCCGAAAAATGTCCAAAAATGTTTGGGGAGGTTTCGTCTTCTTCTACTATCTCTTGTTCAACTACTTCTTCAGGAATCTCAGGAGGAATCAAGTTATCATGTGCTTCCAGAATCGTTTGAATAGCAAATTGTAAGCTTTCTAGATTTAGGCCTTTAGAATTTGAGTTAGGCCGGTTTGTAGGAAAAGGATTCCTAAAAGGGGGTTTGTAAGGCCCTTTTCTTGAAGAAGCTTCTTCATCCAACCTTTTCAAATCTATAACTTGATTAGATAACTTCTGAATGACCTTCTGTAAGTTTTCTAGATCCGAACTATCTGGTTGAATTTTTTTTTGGGGAGGTTTAGGAAGGATTTCGATTTTCTTCTTGGAGGATGAAATAGTCTATGCCTCGTTAAAGGTATTGTCTTTTAGGCTGAGGATGTCTCTCTCGATTTGACTCGCCTCTTCGAAGGCTTCTAACAATGTGGCTTTCTTCGACCTTTTTACCCAAATGGCTATGTTTTGATGTAAGGCTTTCGTGTAGTATGCAACGATAAGATTTTCGGCAGGCATCAAATCCTTGGGGATTCGGTTCTTTAATGTCAGGAACCTTTGATTAAAGTCTTTTGTCTTTTCTTTGGGGTTCATCTTTAAACTAGAGAGTTCCATGACTAGAACTTCAAGAGATTTATCGTCTCCAAATTTCTTAAGGAAACAAGACTCGAATTTATCCCATGACACGATGGTGTGGGGTTGTTGGGCAAAGTACCAGGTGGAGGCATTGCCTTTGAAGGTGTAGGGAAACAATCTGCACACTACGTCTTCGTGCTCAACACTATGGAGCCTAATGGCTGGCATAAACTTTTTGATGTGATCTTCAGCGATCTGCTTGGAGTCTGGGTCAAATTTAGGGAGCCATTTCTTCGGATGTTTAGGCAAAGGATGCTGGGGACCAGGTATGGCCAGTACATCTTGGTCGAGCCAAGGTCTGGCATGATTGTTTGGATTTTCCATAGGTGTGGGAGGTGTCGAAGGCTGGGATGAAGAACTGCCTTCGTTTGATGATTCTTCTCCAGAAGAAGAAGGAGATGAAGGGGGTGGTGATGGTGGAATACCAGATCCTCTTGCTGCAGAAGTGAGGATATGATATGGGTCCATAGGGTTTAAGATAAGATCAGTACCTTCAAGTTTCTCTCTGATATCAGAGAATTCTAATGGTTGATTCAAAGGCCGACCTGGTTGTCTGATACGGGCCAAGGCACTGTGCATTCTTATGAGGGATTGACGAACAATTTCTTGTATGTCGCCCCCTGGGGGGTTTGGCGTTACCGGTTCAACGGTGATCCGAGGATTGTCGTTTTATGTGGTTTATGTTTGAGGTAAAATGTTGTCATCTGAATGACTTCTAGTTACTATAGGTGAGCGGGTAGGTGGGGGAGGAGTCTTGCGACCTCCTCGTGCCATTAATAGTTTTCAGGCCCTCCTTCTAGCGCCATTTGTTGAGGGGTGAAATTGACTGCTCGTCAACTGGAAGAGTGAATCCGGTCTGTGGTTGTTTAATTAACCCAATTCGTTTGGATTAATTCACTCCAACGGGTTTAGCAGCTCCGTTGGTCAATCTAAATTCTAAAGAAAGCGAAAAATAACTAAAGAAAATACAATACTTAATAAATAACAATCACTAAAATCTATATGTACATTTAGATATCTATATGTATAATTTATTTAAATAATATATGTTTAATAATTCTATATACAATCTGTACAAAACATGAGTTTTAATCTAAACTCATAAAAATCAAAAGTAAATCGGTTCCTTTAATAACAATAATAAAGAAATTGAAAATACTATTTAATTTTTTGGTTTGTTTTCTTGGATGTATACATTCTTGAAATCACATATTAAACTTACTTAATCGAACAGAAAATAATAGGTAATGGAAATCATATTATATATATAAAACTTCTAAAATAAACAAACAAACGAAATAAAATAACAGACTAACCTATTAACGCATCCAATGTCTGTTCAATGGGGAATATCCAACCACCTTATCCAGGAAGTAAACCTGCAACGGATCGTAATGTTGTTCCGAACAAAAGAGAAACAATGCATTGGAGATTGATTTTTGATAACAGAACATAAAAGGGACACAGTTACAGTGATCTAATGATTTACAAGTAATTACGATGAGATAAATCTTCCTGTAAGAACTTGCATGTAAACATTCAATAGAAATTAGAGATGAATCTCCTAATTTAAATTGGATAGATGATCATTGTGTATATATTGTATCTGAAACATAAGATATGGGCAGCATATAAAAATGAATCATGTCAACTGGTAATAAATCACGACGACGAAAGAAATCACCATCTATTATCAAATCAACATAAACATAACCCGGATCAAAACATCATATAGAAAAGCTAAAGCTGTAACGTGCATTCTGTTCCATTCAAGAATGCGATAAAAATGCCCATACTCTTGCCCGAGGCTGAGATGATGCAATGCTTACAAAATGATATGTTTATATAGGTTTCAGGAAACATAGATGTTTCTTATTCATAAGATAAAATTGGTTTCAAAAATAAAGGGGGATGCAACCACCCCGATTTCACTAGATATCAAAAAACTACCAACAGTATAATTCTGTTTATTCAAAATATATAATAGATATGGCTGGGAGATCTCAAAAGTGCCTCATATCATCTTTGAAATCATGGGCTCCTTAATTATCCTGAAAACAAAAGAAAATAGGAAGATCTCAGATATGTTTTCTGTCATCAAATTAAACAATTCAAATTTTCTTAACTGGCTACAGAATCTTGCGATTCTATAGCTAGTTATAATAGCAAATGCAATCTCATTTTATTGAATAGATAAAATAGGCTAATCTATTAAAATAGTTTATTCAATCAAACCAAATATCCTAACTTAAGAATGACAATAATCATTCTAACAAAATCATACCTAAAACCAAATCGTATCAAGAAACTTTGGAGTTAACGATAGCTGTAGCTGCCTCTATGTTTTTGAAAATCACATGACCTATAGTTTTCAAACGCTTCTCCTTCCCTTGGATGATGGATTCGATTATGTTGTTTTCGTTTGTTAACATATCAACTTGGTCTCTTAAAAACTTGACTCATGACTGTAGAAATGTGACATCGGTATAGTATCTATCGATCCATGATAGGCATACATCACATTGTGACTGTGAGGCGCTTTCATTAGAACGAACAAGATTACGGATCGGAGAACCCTCCATATGGATAACATATTTATTGGAGAGATGGATACCAGGGAACTCTGGGTTGTCTTTCAAACAAGGAGGCAAATTATTGACATAGTTATAGGGTTGGTCAGGGTATAGCCCGAATGACACAGGGTCTTCTTCAGCAAGGAATTTGTCAATTTCTGAGACTGATATTTCACTTACTTCAATCATGTTGATCGAGTCTACATGGGAGTTTGTTTTATTTCAAAGACTTCGAGAAATTAACCAACCAACTCTTTTGTTTTTGAAATTGACATCAACACTACCTTTTAACTTCTTTCTTGTAGGTTTCTTCAGAGTTTTAATACAATCCTTTGGATGTGTGACCGGTTGACTATCCTATTGAATGACCTTAGGGTAGCTCGAGGGTTCACTGTTAGGGGAAAAATCACAAGCCTGGGGAGGTGGAAGAGAGGTCGCCGGGTTCACAAGGGTTTCCTCAACGACTGGCTTATCTACTTCTCCCAATTCAGTGTTACCAAAACCATTTCGCGTAATGAATGAATCCCAACAGTCACTTTGTGACTCTAACTGATGCATGAGGATGATTTTAATCAAGCCATGATGAAAAATACTTGAATCTGCCCTATGTTTCTTAAATCATTTTCCCATTTTATATAGACTTCTGAGTAGGTAATAAGGCGTATTCAACGGAAAACTAATAAAACTCATAAGCATGCATAAATGATATAGGAAAACAAGTCTGAATCGTCCCTCACATGTGATGAATTGCTTCACTACAGTAAGTAAATCATGCCACCTAGTTTTCAAGAACGAAATTGGCATACCTCTATCATAGCTGGTTATTTTTCGTGAGGTAAACAGTAAAGTCTAAGGGTCTTCCTCCACTTTCGCGTTTTTGAACCATTTCTGACCAACCGCTGGCAATCCCGTGGCTTGACTCAAGAACTCTTCAGTTACCTCGAATTTCACATCACCGACTTTTGCCCTACAACCATCAAAGGTCAAGGCGAACTCTTGGGTGACCTGAAGATTAAAACCCTGAAACTTTTTGATGAAAATATGCCAGCCATTCCTTTCCAAATCCTCCCTAGCATTATCGTATGAGAGCAGGGTTTGGATACTGTTTGGTTCAACCCTTACTACTGGATCCATACTGGATGGGAGGGCAATCAACGTATAGCATACATGTAGGGTTTGCAAACACGAAACAAAGCCATAGCCCTGAGCCTAACAATACATGTTGTAATGATTCAAAAGGATGGGCATGGTGTTTAATCAAAATGCGTTTGAAGAGTTTTGTGAAACCCGAGACCATACTAAGGAGTAATGGAAATCCTGTACATCATATGCCACCTTGATATTGAGTAAAATCTAGGACCAAAGTACTCAAAACAACATATATGCACATATCATGGTTTGATTGCAAAGTTGGGTAAGTTTACAAAAATTGAATAGTCAAAAGCTTCATGAAAGAAATATGATCGAAAATCAAACCAAAATCAATACAAAAAGTCGAATATCAAATGGTGGGGGGTCTTTCGTTCATACAACCATTTAATCTCTTAGGCATGCTTAGAATCGAAAGGATCACAAACAAGAAGAACAACATGCTCATAGCAAGAAATCACAACTCTGTAATAAACTATATGAGAAATTTCCCTTTAATGAAATTTTCAAAAACATAATGGTAATCTCAGTTGCAAGTTTTCATGCTTGCAGTCATGAAAACAAAATTTGAAAAGACGATAGGTAAAAAGCGATGATTTACAACTATGGTTTCGAAACTGCTCATGAAGAGTAATAAAATTTCATGACCCTGTGTAGGAAGCTTATGTAGGTCAATTTATTTTTATAATAAAAATAACAATAACATTATTGCTGCCAACAAGTTGGTAAATTGTTCAAAGTTGGTAGCTCGCTATTGTGGGCCATTTGAAATCCTAGAGAGGATTGGGCATGTAGCATACATGCTTGCCTTGCCTACATCAATGACCATTCATAATATATTTCATGTATCATTTCTTAAGAAATATATACCTAATGTTAATCATGTTATTGATTGGAATGTGATTTAGGTGGAGCAAGAAGACACTTTCCAAGTACATCTGGTACACATTCTGGACCAAAAAATCAAACAGCTCCAGAATCGAGCCATAGAGCTTGTAAAGGTCCAATGGAACCGGTATGGTCATGAGGACATAACTTGGGAGCATAAATATGCTATGTGGGCAGAATACCTGCATCTTTTTGAGGATTTTAGAAATTTTTGTTGTATATGTGTACATAATGCATTGAGGATAGTGCATAAATAAGGGGAGGGGATTGAATACCCCTAGCACGAACCCCAACTATAAATGTTAATGTGAATGTACTTAAGCTGGTGGGTTGTTTGATATCATTTTTGTATGCTCCTTCCATGGTATAGTATGCACATGTATTGTGCACTAAAATGATGAAGTGTGAACATTCCAGGATACCGCACGCAACAAACTTAAGTGCAGGAGATTTTGAGGCTAGGGAGCCTTTGTGTATATGTTGTGTTGTATAGGCTGGTGAGCCAGTTATTATAAGCTAGGAGGCTTATGTGTTGAATTAGGCCAGAGAGCCTAAATGTTAAAGGCCAGTGAGCCTATTTTTGTATATGTCTTATCATGAATATAATACATCGCTGCGTGTATATTGACCACGATAAAAGAGTATGGGGGACTAAAATCCACTAGTTAGG
>SNQJ01S0064833.1:55565-69251 GCA_010110895.2 Picea sitchensis
TCTAAGGATGGGGACAAGTGGGCCAAAGTAGCTCTCATCATGACAAGTGCCAAGTTGGGAACATGCATACATATAGTTTGGACTTAGTTCATTTGCAGATCCATGCATTCATTCCATCATCATTCACTCACTCATTCAATTGTCCTCCGTACCCTTCTGTTACTATCACTGTACATGTACCCGTACCTATACCTGGTTAGCTTATGAGCTGGACTAAAGAAGCAGGTTGTCAGGCCCATGAGAAAAACTCTCTATGTGAGAGAATTACTGGGAATTGATTCCTGAAGGTGCTAAATTGCATCTACAGGGCTCTGAGACTTCCTGTTCGACCTATTGTTGAAGCATGGAAAAGAAGTGGGGAAACCGAAGGACTGTTGAGAAGAGAGGGGGCACACTTCATGGGGTGGATTAGGCATGTGAGGGATGAGGGACTGTAGGATGTTAGTTTGAGTTGGAACCTTTGACAAAGTCTTTCCTGTTGTCTAAGATACATCAGCCTGGTTAGGAATCCCTTTATCTGGGTGGAGTTTAGTCCTAGCTTGGGGGTGACCCACTGCTAAGAGTGATGAGCAACATGGTCTAAGGTTGGGAGGTTCATGGAATGTCTACACGCAGTTGGTGATATTTTTACCAAGATAAGTGTCCATTTTGTGTTAAATTGCATGTTGCATTATTATGTATGCGTTTATTTTTATGGGTTATTCTTGTGTGTGTTGCAGGTGTATTTTTATTATTATTCTGTATGAGTCTGTGCATTTGTATAATGTATTTGTCTATTTTAAGTTTTATATATAAAGTTCTGCAAGAGTTTCTGTGTGTATATGTTTTAATTTTGTATACGGTTCAAATATTTTTACGTGGCATGGCCCAGTTGGATGTTGGGGATGTCACATGAAACTTCTCTAATGCTAATCCAATATCTTTAAGAGAAGTTTCACCCCAAAAATGCAAGGGCATATCCGGAAGTCTGACCCAAAATGGAGCAAAAGAGAGAACAATAGTTAGAGGATTGAAGTAAGGAGTCCAAGGCATCATACACAAACCCAAATTTCCCCAAAAGCAGGGGCAAGAGTCAAGGATTAGATCCCTATCTTCTACAAGATCAAACTCGACAATGAAGAAACCTTTCGAACATGGGTGAATGATCAAATCTTCCTTAATCAGAGGCTTCCAATGGGATGAGATCCAACCATTGAGATCCACAAGCCATGGCCAAAGCCCATTGAACCGATAGATTAAAGCATTTACCCAAAAATAATCTTCCTCATCTTTAGCTTCCTGACCCATGAGAAGAGAAATCGTTGGGGTTTCTTGAACTAAAAATGGAGCAGAGGGGGGAGATTGCGCTGAGATGTGAGATTTAACAGCCTCATTGAAAGAAACCGAGGCACTACCCATAGGACTGAAAGAAGGAGGAACACATGGCTTAGCAACAATGCAAGGTTGAGCAATACCACGACAAGGACTGGAGCCCAATCCACTACAAATGGAAGTCGATGTCGCCATGAGGGAGAAAATAACTATGACTAAGAGGTCAAGTTGCAGAAGGAAAGGCGGCTAGGGCTAAACCCTAGCCGCAGTTGTGGCCGTGAAGCACAGGAGCGACATCTTTTTTTCTAAAAGATTTTGTGTTGTTAAAATAGTTTTAAATCCTCATTGAACGTTAACCCACTACTATTTTTAAATATCAAATACTTTATTAGTAAATTTTTTTACTTATTATAATCAATAATTAATTAAATAATTTTCGTACGAAAATATGATTGATTATGGAAAAAATATTAAAAATGTTATTTTTAGAAATTTAATCTTATATGAAGTAACTTTCTATAGATTTCAAAAATCTAGCTTTTTCATTATTTTTTCCACTATTTTCCAATTAATTATTAAGCATCTTGCATAATCTAAATTATTATATATTGTTAAAAACATAAATATTATTATTTAGATAGTTGAAAATTATTTAAAAAATATCAAAAATATAAATATTTATTCATATTATTACATGTTCAAAATTTTGTATTTTTTTTTAATAGTAATGATTTTTTTCCATATTTAAAATTTTTTATGTCTACTTTATTTTACGTATATATCATTTCAATAAAACATATACTCCCAACTTAAACTACTTAAACTAATCCACTAAATTATAAAACATTAATCTTTTATATACAAAACAAAATTTTTATTTATTATAATCTTAATAAGTTTAAGTATTTTCTAACTTATCAAAATTTATAATACCTCATTACCAATATATTTCACATTTTACGTATATATCATTTCAATATAACATATACTCCCAACTTGATTTTATCGAAATTGCACTCAAAAATCTCCACTTAAAATTGGTCCCAACTTGATTTTATTCAAATTATGCACCTTAAAAATCTCCACTTAAAATTGGTTTTGGTTTGTTTAAACTAAATAAACTAATCCACTAAATTATAAAACATTGATCTTTTATATATACAAAATTTTATTTATTATAATCGTAATAAGTTTAAGTATTTTTTAACTTTTCAAAATTTATAATAACTTATTATCAATATATTTCTTAGATCTGGTGTATTCAAATTTGGACATCAACGATAGTATATGTAAATATAATATGTATATAAACTAGCACAGTTGCTAACTAGTGGCTGAGAACGTTGAAAGGTAGCTGTTGATAACGTGTGCTCCCAATATTATACTGAGAATGCGTGTCCTTAATATAAAACGTTTGTGGTAATCCGTCTAGTAATATGAAACGTTTGATTGCATTAGGTTGATAAATGGAACGTGGCAATTACACATTCTTACAGTAATTTTTTAATGTGATTAGGTAAATGTTAAAAAGTAAACATGTTAACGGATGCCTTGATAAATGCAAGAAAGTTATGAACAATAAATCTGATCCATTGATTTTGGAGGACTACTAAGAATATGCCAATATCTTTAATGCATAACCATCAGATTAGGGTTTAAAGTTAAATAAGGTTAAAAGATCATTAATTGTGCCCATTATCAATAAGTGTACGCCTTTCAGCGTAATTAAGAAATTTCCATGTTATTTTTGAATTTGTATTAAATTTATACACAAGTAATTCGTTGTTGAGGTGCTTTTAAGTTTTCAATGCACTATCTTTATGGCTTTATTTTAATTTCGAAAGTCCAATTCAAGTGTGCCACTATTCCGAGGTTATTAACTTTGATCAAATTGATAAAAAATGAGTCTTGATCCATGTGAAATTTGTTTGTTAATTTTATTGTTAATATTGTATATGGAAAAACAATGTTGCATTACAGTTTGTTAATTTTATTATCAATATTGTAAATGGAAAAGAAACTATCTTCTTTGAAATGATATTTAAAGTTTTTTTTATAATTAAAATCAATTAAATGTTTAAGAGTTTTTATTAATATCTTTAACCATCAAATTCAAAATAATATTTAAAATTTTTTAAGGTTAACATAAATTGAATTTTTATTAATATTTTTAACAATAAAATTCAAAACAATATTTTAAAATGTTTATGGTTAACATGAATTAAATGTCATGAGTTTTTATTCAATTATTTTTAACAATAAAATTCAAAACAATATTTTAAAATGTTTATGGTTAACATGGATTAAATGTCATGAGTTTTTATTCAATATGTTCAACAATCATATTCCCATAAGTAAATTATGCTCTAATAATTCCATCCAACTCACATTTCAAATTCCACTTCGAGAGAATATTTTTGAAATACAATAATTTATGTACATAATTTTCAACTTCATGAATTCATTTTATTTTATATTTTGAGTGGATGTTGGTTGTATGAATGTGTCACTACTTCCAAACATACATTTAATCAAGGATGTGAGTATTAATGGATAAATTACAAGTGGTTAAATTATTTTTTAAGTTTATGAGTGTTTTTTTTTAAATAAAAAAAAAGTTTTATTTCTTCAAAATTTTCTCATAATCATGCATAACATAATAATATTTGGAGACTTGCCACTTGTTTTGCTAGACAAGTGGAAACCAGAACATGTGGTTGTCTGATATGTTTGGGTCAAAGAAAAAAACCACCACTTGTTCTGCCAAACAAATGGAAACAAGAGGAGGTGGTTGTGAATTTTAATGTCTAAACTATCTGAGCAAGAAGAGAGAATCCAAAACATGGAAATGTAAACTCCTACAGTATTTTTGTAATTACAGTGCATAGAGCTAAAAGGAAAATATTAAGTAGTCAATGAACCAGTGAATCCTGTGTCGTCATGAGCTCCACCAGTGGGAGTGAAAATGAACAGTTGTGCATAGGTCAGGCACCGTTGTTGACTCTGCGAGCCCGAGAGTGCATCGTATAATATGTCGAGAGAACTGCTAAGTAGGGTATGCCTGTGTAGTTGTTCCTTCATGTCCCTACACATCTCGAAGATGAATTCCAAATGTTTTGGTGAGAGGAAACAAGTGGAGCGCGAGTCCCGGTCCAGAGCTGTGGAGGGTGGTGGGGGGGATCTCCATTAGGCAGTCGCCCGATGAGACTTCTTCCTGAATGGTGCAAGTTTCCTAGTCCGAGGTACTAGTTGCAATGTGGAAGGAATGGCTAGTGCTTGGTGGTCATGGGGGTTTGGAATAGAGTACAAAAGGGAGGCCAACGAAATGATAATCAGCTCTACGGGAATCTCTTCTTTTACAAAGGCCATTGGAGGCTTGTCATTCCCCCTGTCCTGATGGAACAGAGAGGTCAAAGGTGTCTGGGTGAAGCGAAGAAGCCTTATTTTCCTAGGAGCGTAGATGTAATACAATGGCCCTCTCTTGGGCTTTCCACGCTCCTGAGGCATGGTAGTGGAGACAATCCAGACT
The DNA here is from genome assembly GCA_010110895.2 of Picea sitchensis. NCBI lineage: Eukaryota > Viridiplantae > Streptophyta > Pinopsida > Pinales > Pinaceae > Picea > Picea sitchensis. The sequence continues at coordinate 60,406 of SNQJ01S0064833.1, forward strand.
CTGAGCAGGCAAAAAACTTGCAGAGGGGGGGAGAGCGGCTGGAGCAGAGCCAAAACAAAAGAATTGAACCAGAGTCAAATGGTAAGAGCCATAACATACCCAGAGTAAATGGAGGGGCATCGGAGGAGCTAAAGAGACCTTGCACGTGCCTCTCATACCCATCACTGTCCGTCAACCTTGCTACACTGAAGGAGCCATTAAACCAGAGTGAGAGAGTTGTATTTCCTGCTCATATGAGCTTTGAATGTTGTCCATCCTATGAGAAATGGATATGAGGGTGACGACAGGTGTAGTTAAGTCAGCTATGTGCATGTTGGCTATGTGGCACCCCATCCAGGGGAGGGAAATCATGTTGAGAAATTTCCATGCACTGGAGCAGCAACGGGAGCGCTGGGTAGATTTGTACATCAATTTGGATTTTATCCTCCTTTGAGATGAAACCTTCATTAGCCAGGCGATCTACAACTTTTTCAGATTCTCTTTTCACATGGGAGGGAATGAAAGTGAGGGTGGGTTGTAGGAGGGTGCTTAACTCTTCAAGTAGGCCAAGAAGTCTCCAGCTTCGGGAGACTTTTGTTGGATTGGAGCCATTGATGATTTTTGAAACCATCGAGATGATCACCTAGGAATCCCCTTCCATTATTAGTTGATTTATGTTGTGACAGGTGGCCAGTCGTATTCTGATCCAGGTGGATATTGGTGGCAACCCACCTATTCCAACTGGCTCCTCATGTCTATTTTTGTTCAACACATTCTTTTGTACTGCTTTGTAATTGTGGGTTCTACACTCATGTGGTTGTCTGAAGCCCAACACATCCTACAGGTGGATACAGGTGGCCTCTCTCCTAATTGAACTGGCTTATTTTGTATGTTTTCATCTCAACACATCTTGTTGTACTTCAGTGGCCATTTTGGGGCCCTAAACGTTGTTTTTTCCCCTCGCCACAATTAAAATGTAGACAAAGTCAAAGTTTGACGATGTAATGTGTAGTTATCTAAAAGAACTTTCCAACGGGCTATCACACACCTAAAACAGAGGTCGTATGCAAAATTTATGACCCTAGGAAGTTGAGGTACCAAATTACACCAACTTACCCATAAGGCCCACATGACTTTTGGCGTTTCACCTTCTAGGGTTAGGTTTTTGGATGTCTAGGGTTTTGGAATTCATGGGTAATATGAAAAGGGTCTCTGGAGCCTCATTGTAATCCATTCTTCTCATACGAATGCATGTGTTAGCCACATCTCTTCTCAGAGATAGCTACCACCATTCGAGTAAGTTTCAATTCTGCAGTTTTACAGTTTCAACCTATTTCATTATTTAATAGAAGATATTGTTCACTGTATATTTTTGTTATTCTTCCTATCTCTATGCTTATTGTATTTAGTCTGTTAATCTGTTCGTTCCGCTCCTAAATCTGGATCAGTGGTATCATAGCGGTCTTCTCTTCATTTATTTTTCTTTGTGCATGTCCCCGACAAGATATGGGTACAAGAAGTTGGGACTCGAACCAATCGAGCCATTACAAGATCAGTCACGCCAAGCCCGACAAAAACACATGGAGGACGAAAAGAAAGATGATGGGGCAAGAGATCTTATTAAAATGTTGCTCGAGGAATCCCTCACGCAACAAAGGAATGAAATGATGGACAACTTCATGCAGATCCTTCGATGACTGCCCACAGGAGAAGCATATTCATCAAGCGGCCATGAAACCCCCTTCAAGGTACATGTAAATTTTGATATTCCATTATTTGAAGGACTGATATATGAAGATGTTGTAGATAAATGGTTGAATCTGCTCGAACGATATTTTTTGGTCCACAATTTTTCTGATAGGGAAAAGATCACTTTTGCATTCCTCAAGGCCATTCCCCATGTTAAATATGGGTGGGATACTTAATCTGAGAAAGGGGCCGTGGAGGAATATACAATGTTTGTGGTGGCCCCTACATGGGATTCCTTCCAGGATGCCATTAAAGAAAAATACTACCATGTTAGAAGCTACGAGGACCAGTACACCAGATGGACCACCCTACGTCAAGAAAGGGACCAAACAATACCAGATTTCATCAGTATTTTCCATACCCTATGTACCAAATTGGGTATCAAAGACTCTTAGCGTCATCTGGTGCTAAAATACCACAATTGTTTGCATAGATACATTCAAACAGTAATGGAGTTCTTGGAAATCGCCTCATTGGGAACGACTTATAGATACGCTGTCAAGATAGAGCATAAATTGAAGCAAAAACAACGAGAGTTTGGATCTGCAAGCCCCTCATAGCTGAAGCAGGGAAAAGGAAGCCCCAACCCACATAGAAAGGGACCAAGTAGAGATGGCTTCCCTCAGGACAATCTGTCCAAGCTGCAACACAAGAAGGACATGGGAAAATGGTGTGAGTACCATAAAATTCCTTTGCACAACACCCACGAATTCCGCTCCAGGAAGTTCCTCATGGCTGAGCTGAAGGATTCTGAGTCAAAGGAGGATTCTGATTCTGAGTCAAATCCTAAAGGAGGGAAGAAAATTATCAATGCTAAACCCAGTGCCACTATCACTACCACCAAAGTCTGACCAGGCAAACCAGAAGAGAAAGTGGAAGGAGAACGCCTCTTTCACTCGCAAATGTGGGTCAAGGGGGATCCGATTCATTTCATTTTATACAATGGTATTAAGAAGAAATTGATTTTAGTAGAGCTCGTCAAGCGGATGGACCTACCAATGACACCGCACCCACAACCCTACACCATCGACTGGATTCGTCAAGGAAGAGATCTCCATGTCAGCCAATAATGTCATCTTCCCTACGACATCAAACCTTTCAAAGATGAAGTACTGTGTGATATTGCTCCCCTTGAAGTTTGTGATGTTCTTTTAGGACAACCATATCTGTGGAAGCGTCATGCTGTGTATGGGTCTAGACCCCACAGTTTTATTATTACTTTGGGTAAACAATTGTACATGATCCCAGAGGTGGCACCGCCTACTTCTATTTCTTTAATATCTACTAAGAAATGCAGTAAGGTCATTTCACAGACCGGGAAGTTTGTATTCTTTGTGATCCATGCTCACGGTAAGAAGAAGGTCATCGCCACATCTGTGGCCTATACAAAACACTTCTCTTTGCAACAAAAGCAAGGGGACGTGATTGTGGAAGAATACAAAGACATCTTTTCCTCACCTATAGGGGTACCGACACACTACCAAGTCAAGCATCCAATTGATCTGACCCTCGACGCACCTCTACCTAATGGACTCATCTATCGATGCTCACTGATGGAGAATGATGAAATCAGACGTCAGATCCAAGATATTCTTCAAAAGGGGCACATCTTTCCCAACTCCTCCCCTTGAGGAAGCCCGATTGTACTGGAGTAGAAGAAGGACGGGACTTGGCGACTCTGCATTGATTACAGAGCCTTAAAAAAAATCGTAGTCAGGAATCGCTACCCCATTCCCGGGATTGATGACCTTCTTGAAAAAATCAAGGGGGAAAAGTTCTTGAACAAGATTGACCTGAATTCTAGCTACCACTAGGTTCCCATCCAAGCAACTGATGTCTGGGAGACAACCTTCAAGTCTAAAGAAGGTCTCTACGAATGGCTAGTCATGCCCTTTGGCTTAACAAATGCACCAACCACTTTCATGAGGTTGATGGATGATGTATTGAGATCCTTCACCAAATCCTTTGTGGTAGTATATTTGGATGACATCCTCATCTTCAACAAAACGTGGGAGGAGCACATGCGACATATTCAATAGGTTTTGAGCACTCTGCAATAGCACAAGCTTTATGCTAACTTGGAAAAATGCTCTTTTGGCATGAACAAGGTCCAATACCTGGGCTACATTATTGATGAGCATGGGGTACATGTTGATCCAGCTAAGATCCAAGTCATCCGTGACTGGCCAACCCCGACCACATTGACCAAGCTTCAGAGCTTATTGGGACTAGCCAATTTCTACCGATGGTTTATGTTGGGATTCTCCCATATTGCATGGGCCCTCAGCTAGGTGACCAAGGGCCATGGTAGGGAAAATTTCGTGTGGGGGAAGGAGAAAAAATGATGATTCGATGATCCGAAGCATTTCTTATTCTCAGCTCCAGTACTCTCCTTGCTCGATCTGCAACAACCATTCGATATTGAGACTGATGCATCTGACTATGCGGTGGGCGTAGTTATCACTCATCACGGGCATCCTGTGGTCTACCATAGTGAGACACTCTCCGATACTGTCTGGAAATACCCCACTTATGACAAGGAAATGTATTCCATTGTACAAGCCTGTCGTCAATGGAAACATTACATTATAGGGAAAGAGATGATCATACACACTGATCACAAGCTTCTGTAGTTCATACAAACACAAGGGAAATTGTAGAATGACCGCCATCACAAGTGGTCCACCTACCTGCAACAGTTTCATCTCAACATCAAGTATAAGACATGTATCTCCAATCATGTTACTGACTGCCTCAGTCAGCCTCCTATGTTTGCACTCACCACTGTGCTCCATTCCTGTGGACATGAAGCATATGAGTGGCCCCAACTTTATCAGCAAGATCCAGACATCTCCACCACATACAAGATCTTGGGTACAAGCGCAACTTTCACTGATTTTCACATTCAGGAAATACTCTTATGCCACTTGTTCCATCTCTATGTTCCTACAAGAGAGCATGCAACGTTGATTTCAGAATCCCACTACAGCCGGGTGGCAGGACATTTTGGCGTAGAGAAAACTATGGCCATTCTTTAGAAACATTTTTATTGGCCAAAACTTTGATAGGATGTCAACAAGTATATCAGATATTGCATTGCCTGTGCCATTTCCAAGCTAGCCATCAAGAAGCAAGGCTTATACACCCCTCTTCCTATTCATGAGCAGCCGTGGGAAGCCATATCAATGCATTACATGTCTGTTTTTCCATCCACTAAGCAAGGAAATGACTGTGTGTTTGTGGTCGTTAATTGTTTTTTGAAGATGGCCATCCTCATAGCCTGTAAGAAGACTTTCACAACGGAAGATACTGCCAAGCTCTTCTTCGAATGAGTTTGGGTCCACTTTGGGATACCACAGACCATCATCTCCGACTGAGGCAGCAGGTTCATCAACACCTTTTGGTCAAGTCTCTAGTCTCTGTTGGACACCAAGCTCACAAAATCCACTTCTTTCCACCCCCAAACCGATGGCCAAATAGAGGTCATCAATTGGATAATTGTGCACATCCTACGCATGTACAATTCTAAGCATCCTCGTACATGGGATGAGAGTCTCCCATATGTCCAACACATTTACAGTAGGGCTCTCCATAGTTCCACCGACCATATTCCATTTCAGGTGGGTCTGGGATTCCAACCCTTGGGACCCATTGATGTTGCACTTCCTCTTGCCACCGCACAAACATAATCTTCCCCTAATCAGTATGTGGTCAACAAAGCCACTAGATTCAGTGAGCGGATTCATCACATCCCCCAACAGGTCCAGGAGATTTTGCATAAATCCAATGCTAAGTACAAGTAGCGCCTTGATAAACACAGGGTACCACACCAGTTTCAGGTTGGCGACAAATTCTGGTTACATTTGCAAAAAGATCATCTCAGCGGGCCCCATCAGAAGCTTCTCCCACTTCATTATGGGCCTTAAACTATCACCAAGGCTGTGGGTAGAAATTCTTTTGAGATAAACACTCCACCCTTCCTTGGTCTACATCCAGTATTCAATGTGGACCTCCTTCAACCATATTTTCCACTATTATTGGACACCTATGAGATCAAAGAACAACTGACACCAATAGAGCTCAACCATGACTACATGGAACAAGCATCAACTGATCATATAGTGGACACATAGGTCAAGGGAACTCGCCAACAGTGGATCCAACTTTATCGAGTTGTCAAGGTAGGGAAACTCCTACACCAAGGCAAGTGGCTCACCCGGGGCCAAATCCAAAAGAAGTTTCCTCACCTGATGGGGGAACTCAACGCAATGGAGACCTGTTGGTAGCCAATTAACATTTTTCCATTGTCTTGTAAGCTGCCTACACCAATGTCTTGGAAACATCAAGTTTTCATCGCAATTTTCAAATAAATGACATTTTCATTTCTTGCGACATTTACACACTTATTTTCGTTTTGTTTTCACGACTGTAAGCGTGAAAACTTAATCTTTCGAAGTCATATTTTGATCACTATCTGAACTGTCATGATCTTTTTATCGATATGCCTATTGCGCTTACCTTTTGTTTATCATTATGTAGCTGGAAGAACTTTCGAACTATACTCATTGGACATTCTTGTATTGATTGTGTGATTGGATTTCATTGAGTTTGCAATACATTAATATTTGGATTTGCGTTTTTATTTTGATTTACTTGACCTTTGGTTTCGTGAAATACATAGGTGTTGTGGTAAAATCCTTCATAATTATCTTTTAATATGATACCTATGTTCCTGTTTTCATAACTATTGTCATGTTGATTATATGTTACAATACATTGGCGCATGGTTAAACCTTTGATGTATTTCATTTGATATCACACCTAGCTCAAAACTGCATTGATACCTTGCTTAAACTCTTGATATGAATTGATACATCGCATGTCACATGGTTAAACATATGGTATTGAATTGAATGTTGATGGTTTGAAACTCTGGCACAACGGTGATTGCGCGCGTTGGCTTATACATTTACTATTGGGTTCATTGGTTGGGAAAATGACATGATTGGTGAACTGTAGTGAGGTTGAACAACTATGAACGCCGACGGTGGTACTATTGGCAATAACTATTATGCATGGCCAGCAAATAACTCCACTACCCTCACACACTTTGGCATTAATGCCTGCCTCCTTACCAGGTTACCCCTGTTGATTCTTGGGCAAATCTCAGAGTTTTGAGTCCTGCGTATACCTTGTCCAAACCCTACCCAAACCTCTGTCCACTGTATGTTATCTCTTGGCTCCTGAAGGGCGAATTGAACCCCCATGGTGTTCACAGTCGGTTTTGGTTCCATTTTTTCCAGAGAAGACTGCTTAAGACTGCCCCCGTAATTGCCCCAGAGTCACGTTTTTGCATGAGCGATTCTGGGAAAACGGTTTTGAATTAGATCAAACCGTTGAAAACCCAGAACCGTTTTTAGCCCCTTCACCTTCACCACAGGCGGTTTCCTTAGAAAGTGAGTTACTACAGAGATCTAGATCTTTTTTTACAGGTCAATTGTTCAGTGGCTGGAACATGCGTTTTGAGTCTGTATGCATTTCTTCAGATTTGTTCTTCATAACTCCCTGTCACCTGTCAAGCCGTCTCGTCGCTATACAGGTATGGATTTTGATATTCAAATAGCTCTGTCTCTCATTCAAAACGGCTCTGTCATTCGTGTTCATCATGTATATAGTTTTTCTTTGCTAAAAATAAACGAAATTTCGATTTGATGTATGATTTGCTCATAGATATTTTGATTGGTTTTAGTTTGGATTTGATTCGATCGTTTGATGGTTTGTTTTCGACTGGATTGGTTTGTATCTGATTTGGACAGGAAGTTTCTTCATACTCAATTTAGAATATGATTATGATCTCGTTATGATTTAAATGCTGTGATTGGCAAACGATTTGGTTGTTGCGATGCTGAGTCATATAATGTGCTATATTTGATCTACGCTCATTTAAGTCTGTGCGAATAAAATTCATGCCCGAATCATGGAATGGTTTTGATTTTCCATAACTATAGTAAAACCTTAACTGTTTGATTCACTCTTATTCTGAGTTGGCAAAATTGTTGTATGAGTTGTATTCCGAGTATAATTGCTGCTCTGTTCGATTTTAAATTTGTAAAACGAAATGGTCAAACTCGATTAGAATTCGTTTGATGGAAACGATTTTGATCTGGGTAAGTTGATCTTGTTTGCCCATTTGGTTAAAACAAACGATCGAATATCTATTATGAACTCTGTCACCGGTTAATTGATCCTGTTATGATTGCATTTGATTTGATTTTCGCACTAGTTTGAATTAATCCACTCGTGGTATGAATCGTTTTCTTTGACATTACATTTATAACGATTTAAAAATAATCCTATTCGATTTGATCATATCTCTTGATGATAAGCAGCTTAATGAGTGTTTGCTATTTGTTTCAATTATGTTGATTTCGATTGGATATGAGACGATTGCGTTGCTGTTCGATTATGATTTTGTTAACCCGATTTTTGGTAACAAGAAACAGAGTATTCTTATCTCTATATTCATTCTGATCCTGTTTGATTTGAATGCTATAATAAGTTCAAATTTAATTATTCATTTTCAAATAGTGATTGGATGGTAATTGAATTTATATTCTTTAAAAGATTTTCAATTAATTTTATTTCTGATTCTGTGTGTTATTTTAGACCAGCTACAGAATCAGAGGATTTTGTAGCTTGTCTATAGAATTAGTTTTTCTATCATTTTATTAATAAAATATCATTCTAATTTGTTCATTTTTGTCCTTTTCAGGTGATTTCGAATTACATGGGATTTGATGGACAGTTTAGAGGATATTTGTGTTTCTAGTTTTATTATAGTTTCCTAGTTTAGTTGAACATTGGGAGATCTTCCCAGATTTTTGTAAAACAGTTTTAACTTCCATAGGGAGGTTTTACCCTGTGGAAAAACTTATAAATACTTATTATTTTTGTAATAAGCATCATCCTCATTGGTGGGAGAACAAGGATATGGAATTTTAATACAGACTGAGAGAGAATTTGATGTTCTGCTACAACTTTAGCTTTTCATAATATCAATATTTTGTTTCATGTTTATGTGTATCAATTTGCATTTGGTTAATGACTACTTTAGCTAT
>SNQJ01S0064833.1:74584-97799 GCA_010110895.2 Picea sitchensis
ATAGGGCCCACATGAATTTTGGCGTTTCACCTTCTAGGGTTAGGTTTTTGGATGTCTAGGGTTTTGGAATTCATGAGTAATATGAAAAGGGCCTATGGAGCCTCATTGTAATCCATTCTTCTCAGACTGATGCACATAGCAGTCACATCTCTTCTCAGAGATAACTACCACCATTCGAGCAAGTTTCAGTTATGTAGTTTTACAGTTTCAACCTATTTCATTATTTAATAGAAGATATTGATCATTGGATATTTGTGTTATTATTCCTATCTCTATGTTTATTGTATTCAGTCTGTTCATCAGTTCGTTCCACTCCTAAATCTGAATCATATTCCCTTGATGAGACTCCACAGTTTTTCTACATTGTTTGTGTTGAGTCCCAGGTGGTCTGCTATGGTATGTATAATTCGTTCAGAACTATCTCGGAGGATAACTCCAAAGCATGTCGATCCTAAATTTCCCTTTGAAGAGCCATCAAAATTTAGTTTAACAAATCCTTGTGGTGGGGGACTCTAGGAAGAGGGGATGCAGGTTTGAATTCCAAGAAGAGGGGCGATTTGGAGGGGATGGATAGGGAGGTTCAGCTACCAGGTTGAGAGGATAAGGATTTTAGAGGGATTACACTGAACATCTTCAAGTTTCCAATGGCTAGCTCTAGCAATTTCTCAAATAAGAGTAATGATTTTTGCCCAGGCAGTGAAGGGGGCGGAGGGTTGGGAGTGGAAGATTTTTTTTTTTTTTTTGCTCTTTCCAGATCAGCCAAATGGTAAATCCTGGTAACAATTTCCAGATACGGTTCATGATTGGGCTCTGGTAGATGTTCGATCCCCAGTTTTCTATAGTACTTACAATGCCATCTATGTTTATTTTAGATCAACGCATTATTTGGGCTGCTTGATCCCAAATTTCTCGACTAAGAGGGAATTAATTTAATATATGCTCCATGGTTTCCTGCTATTGCTAGAAGAGAGGGCATATTGAAGTTCTGACAAAGCCCCACTTCCAGATATTGTCCCTAGTGATGATGTGATTTTGAGCCATTAGCCAAAGGAAAATTGAGATTTTTGGCCATAGTTTATAATTCCAAATAATGTTCTAGATGTGGCCCTTTGGTTACATGTGGAAGTTTTCATGAAGGTAGTATGATTCCTTTATCAAGAAAATTCATGTTGGAGAGTATCCCCACCTGAGGATGTCTGGTTCTTCAGTGATATAGATCTTCCTCTTAGTGGCTATGTCACACCAGGGTTGTACATCACTGTCCTCTAGAATATTGAATTCATGAGGACAAGTCTTCCAGATGCACTAGGGATGATGTTGAGAATTCGTCTGCCACACATCCTTTACATGGAGTGTGTTAGCACATAAACTTGTCAAAGTCTTGTGGGTTGTGGTTTCCACCTAGGTTTGTAATTTTGCCTATTCTTCCTCCTTTGGTAGACTCGATTGTAGGTTTTTATTCTCGGCTTATAGTTTTCTTCTGTTTTCCTTCATCCATTTAACCGACCTATTTTTCCTTATCGAAATTCCTGAGAAGTATCGAACATAAGACTTTCCATTTTCCATAAAATTGATCACTTCCCTCTCTTTTCCACTGTCTTTGATCCTTTTTGTTTTCCTGAGCCCTCATATAGTCATTCAAGTAATCTACACAGGTCACAGTCATGAGCACCAAGCGCAACACTTTAAGTGCTTTGATGTGGACGCAAATAAAGTGAGCGAGCAAGATCAGCTTTCAACGGCAGATATCATTCAAGCAGATCAGATCAAAAACTATTGGGTGATAAGGATCATACAGTTGCATGAAGTATACCATTAGAGGTCTGAAATCGTGAGGTTCGTCCTAGCCGTTGGTTCTGAGAAGGACACGTGGTGCAGGATCATCTTGTCGTGATTTCGTGAGTTGGGAAAGTAGGAGGGTATAGTCTTGAAGACTCACGAAATGGGAAGCCCCAAAATGTCGATATTGTATGGGTTGTCCGATCAAAGGGGACGCATGGCACATGATCCAAATGTCACGATTTTGTGACTCAAAGGTTCAAGCATAGAACGCAACACGAGTTCGCGAAACATGAAATCACGACATGCTTTGGAATTAGTCTCACGATCACTGTCCAGGGTCATAGGGAAGCAGGGCTAGATGAATGGTAAGCTCCTGATAAAGCAATGGGCGACTAAGGTTGTTCGAAGAGATAATCATGGCTGTTAGATTCAAGGAAAATCTTACCATCGATCTATATGGGCCATTTCACTACTTTGAGCATCGAGAGGATTGAAGTCAAGGCGAGTGAAAACTCCCGAAACACGAAATCCCAAAATTTCATATGGGATAAGCACAAAGTCATGGCCTGAGGTCACGCGGGGCGAGAAAAAGAGCTGTGTAAAGGATCAAAGTACCCAAGTCGGTCATCGAGAAGGATCTGCATGGCCTCGAGGTGCCAGAATTGACTCAAAGGAGTCATGAGCCCACCTGGAACATTCATGGGTGTCAGGTCTCACCCTGATCCCTGTGAAAGTAGTTAATGAAAATGGGGAAGGTGGTTGAAACCTCATTTCACCACATAAATGGAAAGCATGAAAAATCTGTCCGTGGAGGGCAGACTGTCAGTTGAAAGTTCCCTATCATGGATTTTCTTGTGAAGCCCATACTCATCTGATATTGCATCTGATATAAGAATGCAAGTGCAGCATGACAGAAGAAGATGCACACATGAAGCTTTGATTATAGTATCTAGGTCACACTCCTGGTGGTGGAAGTTCTCTGAGTATAAATACTCAGTTTTGATATTTTGTTATGGTCGATGGTAGAGAAAAGCTCCCGAATTGTAAAGTTTTAATGAACACTCTAGTTCTCTGGTTATGCTTTGTAATATGAGATTTCTTGTTTAATGAAAGTCAGCTTTCTTGCTCCCTCTTGTTTCCTTTTGATACTGAAAGAGTTCATGGTTGACTGATTCACTTGAATTATTGTGGCTTCATTATGATGAAAGTTTGATTATAGTGTTGTTATAATTTCTTTCAGTTCCTTTGAGGCTTGGATTCAAGAAGATTTTGTGTCTAAGTTTTTCCTCCTGGGCTGCTTGAAGACCTGATGTCTTCAGCAGAACTCTACATTTTCTCAACAAAGTTCTTCCTCCTACTCACCCTTAATACAACCTACTGATTGAAGTTAAACTAGACCTCACCTTCTTGTGCATATCAGTCCATTTTTCTGAGTTAAGACAATATTTTCTTGAGATTGCGCCCATTTTACCCCCTTGTAATCAACTTGTGACATAAAATTCAGATGGGTATCGGGCTTACCTCTACAAAAATCCAGAGGTGACTTCTGATGCTAACATTTTTGGCGCTGTTGTCGGGGGTGAAATTGAATATTTTCCCCGGGATTGAACGACAAAGCTTACTAGTTATGAAGGTGCATCAGAGCTTAGTACATCAAATATTGCAACTGTGGACCTGGAGACTCCACTTTGGTGACTCCATCGATGCGAATCCACTGTTTTAGTTGTGGGTTCCAGAGGCAGACACACGAGATCTACTCCAAAGCTACCTTTAGAAACACCTGAAGCAGACACAAAGAATATTATGAGAAAAGGAAAGGCCCCGCAAGAAGACACTTCTACTGATGAACAAGGTATTTCTAATGATTTTTATATAGGAACTCCAATTTCTGCAGCTCATTCTACTATTATACCTTCTGTTGGAGTTTCCCGAACCTTAAATTTTGGAATTGTTCTTGTTGAGTTTTCCCCTCCTGGTCTGGTATTAGAGGGAGCAATCCTTGTCACTCCTCTCTCCCCTGAAGTTGTACTGTGTCTTAGGCCCAACACCTCATAATATTTTCCCACTCCCAGCTTTTTCGCTCCTACTCCTGTTGAAATTGTTGCTTTACAAAGAAAGAGAACTCTGCTCCCTCCATCCCTGTAACTTTTTCCTCAAATCCTCTGTTGTTTCCCTTTCTTCCTGAAATATCAGTTCCAGTCTCCCCTGTTTGAATAACTTCTCCTTCTAGTTCTCGTCCACCTCATATCCCAATGGTGGGTGCTAATCCCCTTAGAAACAGAATGGATTTCATAGTGGCTGCAAGATATCTCCCTCTAGTGCTACCTCAACCCATGAATTCTCTCCCTTATAGATATTATTTAAAATACATGCCCAAATTCACTGGAGAAGAAGACATAACTTCTGAAGAACACCTTGCTTCTCTACAGTTATGCAAACAGTTCAAATATTGAAAACGAATATGTCTGGATGAGAGTCTTTGTCCAGAGTATTGATGGTGAGGTTAGAAAGTGGTTTAGAGGATTGACCCCTGGATCCATTGCTGGGATTGAATATTTGGATGATGTTTTCTTGAGACAATGGGGGGATAAAAAAGACTTTATGTACTATATTACATTGTTTAGGGCTCTGAAGAAAGAGGAGGGAGAATTTGTCGCTGACTTCTCCAAAAGATTCAACAAGATGTACAATAAGATCCCTGTTGAGATAAATCCTATAAAAGCCTCTGCCAAGATTACCTATGCTAGTGATTTTGACCCTGATTTCTGCCTCCTGTTGAGAGAGAAAAGAGCTACTTCATTGGATCATATGCAAGATTCAGCCCTGGAAGTAGAGTCTAACATATTGGCAGTAAACCGAATCAGGAATAACGCTGATAGAGACATACCAAGGGGAAGATATGAAGCCTCCACCTCTGATTCCTCTGCCTCCCCCCCTCAAATGGATGAAGTAACCAAGTTACTAAAATCACTTTCAACTAGAATGGAAATATTGAAAGTAGAGGGGAAGCAGACATACATAAATCCTCAAAATGATGATAACAGAGCTAGGTTTAGAAGACCAAACTATTCCCCTCAAATAATCTCGAAGGAGCCCAGAAACAGAGAGAGAGATGATCATAAAATCCAAACACCTCTCCAAATTAACCTAGTTTCTGATGAAGAGAGGGGAGAAGAAGAGCTTGATCCTAAAATACATTGTCTTGGAGACACTTCCATGTTTCCCCATTTGACTCAATCTGCATACAAATAATCCCTCATGAACAGTCAATTCATGAGCTAAGTAAGGATGAGAAGGCCAATAGTAATCCCAATAAATACAATCTCAGGTCTAAGATGAAAGAAGGGAAGTCTGATGTCCCTGATCAACCTTCCAGAGAAGATAAGTCTGCTAAAGATGCAACAAACAACAAAAAAGAAAAGAAAACTCAGAATCCATCACCAATAGCTAAAGACCCCGTCCCCGAGGTGAGAGAAATTCTGAAGCCCCATTCCTCCTTTATCTTTGAGCACAAAATTCAAAAGATCAAGATCCCTGTGCCCCTTACAGAGCTAGTCAAGCATGAAGATTTCAAGAGATCCCTTTCTAAGCTGTTGCAGTCTGAGCCATCTCCCCATCCCACAGACTCGCTAAATATTCAAGATGAACAACCAACAATCATCTTAGGTCCTATGGTAGAAGATAGAGATGGTTCATCCCCTCCCTTCTATACATCAATTCACATACATGATAAGGTGTTTCATAACTGTTTGATGGATTCAGGGGCATCTCATAGTATTATGCCCAAAAGTGTCATGGAAGAACTTGGGTTAGAAATCACAAAGGCTTATGATGATTTGTATTCTTTTGATTCAAGGAGAGTGCAATGTCTTGGGGTAATCAAAGATCTAGTTGTGACCTTGTTTTAGCGGGCCATGAAGAGCGTGATCATGCATATCATGGTGGCCAATGTTCCCCCCAAGTTTGGCATGCTCTTGTCAATATCTAGGATAAAAATACTTGGGGGAACCTTGCATATGGACCTCACATATTCCACCATTCTAGTGTTCAGAGGGGAGGATAGGAGACTGTACAGAGAAGCTTAGTTGGACTACATTATTAGTGATGAAGCAGACCCCACCAATCATCCTATCTTTGCACTCGACACTGATTTAGGATCTAGTTTGTTACAACTCACTGATACTCTTGAATCTCCTCTTGAAATTAGAAAGCAACCCATTTATTTTCATGAAATACCTCCTCCCACTACTTCTATGTGGAATATGTTCTTCGACGGAGCCTCTTCTAGGGAAGGTACTGGTGTCGGAGTGGTTTTCATGTCACCTTTTCAAGAAGCCATACCTTTCTCCTATAAACTAGAATTTTAAGATACCAACAATGTAACAGAGTATGAGGCTCTTGTGTTGGGTTTAAGGGCTGAGAAAGACATGGGAATTGAAGAGCTGGCAGTATTTGGAGATGTTGAACTCATTTTTCATTAGGTCAAAAATGTCTATCGAGCCAAGCACCCTAGGCTAAGGACTTACAAGAATGAGGCATGGGACCTAATTGACAATTTATTCTCAGCCTTTAACATTTCATTTATTCCAAGAGAGTAAAATACTATGACTGATTCTTTGGCCATCTCAGTGAGCCAGTTCAGGGTCTCACTGCCACCTAAGCTTAGGTATGATGCTGAGATTAGATATAGGCCCTCTGTACCTGATAATATCAAGCATTGGAAAGTGTTCGAGGAGGATCTTGAAATCATAAGATTTCTTGAGTCGGTTGATGATCTCTCTACATTACACATTGATCAGGATCATGATCCTGAAGGTGACCCTCACGCTGATGTATTTCTAAATAAAATTTCTAATCACCATATTATTCGGATTTGTATAAACCACATTCCAAAGGGACTAGTTCCTTTAGAAATATTGTTCGATGGGAATGATGTGGCAGTAAAGGGTAAAGTCTCAAATGATGATGCTGATGTGGCTAAGTGAAATATTGGCACAGAGAAGGATCCAAAATTCGTCAAGCTGTCAAGCAACCTGTCAAGGGAGCAGAGGGCCGAGTAAGCTGAGTTATTAAAATATTTTTATGATGTGTTTTCTTGGACCTATGAAGACCTCAAAACATATGACACAACCATCATTAAGCATAAGATCCCATTAAGAGAAGAGGCCAAACCATTTTGACAGAAATTAAGATCAATAAATCCTATGCTGTTGCATGTTATGGAAAGGGAGGTGAAGAAGCTTTTGAATGCTCATATTATTGTTCCTTTGAGATATTTCGAGTGGGTAGCCAACCTGGTCCTAGTAGGAAATAAGAGTGGAGAAATCAAACTCTGTGTCAATTTCAGAAATCTAAACAGGAGCTCAAAGAAGGACAATTACTCGTTGCCAAAGATGGAACACATATTGCAGAGGGTAACTGGTGCATCTAGGATTTCCATGATTGATGGATTTTATGGCTACAATCAGATCTATGTCCTTCCCAAAGATAGAGAAAAGACAACCTTCACCACTCCTTGGGGCACATTCATTTATGCCAAAATTCCCTTTGGATTGATGAACACAGGAGCAACCTTCCAACGAGCCATGGACATCACATTCGTTGGAGAAAGAGATAAATTTGTGGTCATCTATCTAGATGACATAACAGTCTTCTCCAAATCTGATTAAGAACATTGTCAACATTTGAGAAGGGTATTCTCGAAATGAAGAAGGTTTGGTCTCTCCCTAAATCCCAAGAAGTCTTTATTTGCTATGCAGGAAGGAAAATTGTTGGGATACATTGTATCCGCTAAGGGGGTCAAGATCAATCCAAGCAGGGTGGAAGCTATTCAAGCCTTGTCACTTCCCAGGTCCAAGAAGGAAGTTCAATCTTTCCTGGGAAAAATTAATTTTCTGAGAAGGTTTGTTTCAAATTTTGTTGAATTGGTGAAACATATCACCACCATGCTCAGAAAAGGAAATGAAATAAAATGGAGTGTTGAGCCCAAAGAATCCTTCAACCAAATGAAGCAGGCACTGACTAAATCACCTGTGCTTATCGATCCTTATTATTCCAAGAATTTTCTAATTTTCTCTTTTGCTTCATTTGACACAGTGGAAGCTGTTTTACTACAAAGGAATGATGCAGGGGAGGAACAACCTATTTCCTTTTTTAGCAGAGCATTAAGAGAGGCAGAGATCAAATATGACATCATGGAGAAGCAGGCCTATGCCTTGGTGAAATCTCTCAAATATTTCAAGGTCTATGTTTTTAATTCGAAGATCATTGCATATGTTCCTTCAACCTCCATGAAGAACATTTTTATTCAGCCTAACATAGATGGAAGAAGGAGCAAGTAGATTGCCAAAATCCTCAAATTTGAACTGAAGATAAAACCCACCAAATTAATTAAAGGCCAAGGTTTAGACAAGATGTTGGTTGAATCTAATTGTAAATCTTTGGGGGTTAACTCCATCAATGCTTTCTCAGAAAATCAACAAGATGAAGTGGTTGATAAAGGCCCTCGGGACAACCCTCCATTGGCAGAATATGCCTGGTACAAAGATATTATATTTTTTCTATAGGAGTTGCGACCTCCAAATGGTATGGGAAGAAGTAAGGCAAGAGATTTAAAGATTGAAGCAATTAAATATTGCCTTATTGAATAGGTTCTGTACTGGAAAGACCCTCTGGGAGTGCTTATGAGATGTTTAGACCTACCAGAGGCCCAAAATATCATGTTGGATTTCCATAGTGGCCTACGTGGGGGACATCACTTCTGGAAAACCACTGCTTACAAAACTCTCAGGGTTGGGTACTACTGGCCTACTCTATTCACTGAATTTTGTGCAATAATCAGGGCATGTATCAAATGTCAGAAATTCTCTGGGAATAAACAACTCAAGCCTCTACCATTGAAGCTGGTACTAGCTTCAGGACCCTTTCAACAGTGGGGCCAAGACTTTATTGGGGAAATTCATCCTGCTTCAAGTAGTCAGCACAAATGGATTTTAAGTGCAATAGATTATTTCACCAAGTGGATAGAATATATCCCCACAAGGAGCGCTTCTAAAAAAATAATCATTGGTTTTCTTGAAGATATTATGGCAAGGTTTGGTTGTACAAACATAATTGTCACTGATAATGCTGCATCCTTCAAGGCCGAACCATTGATCAAGTTTTGTGAGTAGTTCAAAATTGCATTGATTCACTCTACTCCCTAATATCCCCAAGGAAATGGGATGTCAGAGTCCTCTAACAAAAGCCTGATAAAGATCACCAGAATTCTATTAGAAGATAATAAGAAGGCATGGGATTCGAAGCTCAAACTCTCTCTGTGGGATGATAGAGTGACACCAAATATGTCCCTGGGCATCTCTCCTTTCCAACTTTTTTATGGGACTGAAGCAGTTTTTTCGTCTCAGCTTGCCCTACCTATAGAGAAATTCTTCCAAAAATACCAAGGAGAACCTAATGACATGATTAGAATAATTCATCAGCTAGTAGAAGTACAACAGACTAGAGAGAAGGTGATGGGCAGAGCACATGACTGTCAGCAGAGTATCAAGGAGGTTTTTGACAGGAAAGTAAGAAAAGAGGATTTCCAGCTGGGAGATCTAGTTCTCAAATGGGATGCACCTAGACATGACAAGGGAAAGCATGGTAAATTTGAATCCCTTTGGATGGGTCCCTTCAATATTTTTGAAGAGTTTCCAAACAACACTTACAGATTGCAAAATTTGGAGGGTAATCAAGTTTTCAGTGGCATAGTAAATGGTCACTTCCTAAAAATGTTTTTTGTTTAAATTTGTGATCGGCGTCCCACCATTGTAAATACCATTACTATTTTATGTTGATTTTGTTTTAGTAGGAGACTCCATAACCCAAATAAAAGGCACCAGAGCTACCCGTTATTGGCAGCTCACAGGGAGCATGCCATCGCCTGTGGAGCCAATGTTAGCACATAAACTTGTCAAAGTCTTGTGGGTTGTGGTTTCCACCTAGGTCTATAATTTTGCCTATTCTTTCTCCTTTGGAAGACTCGATTGCATGTTTTTATTCTCGGCTTATAGTTTTCTTCTGTTTTCCTTCATCCGTTTAACCGACCTATTTTTCCTTATCGAATTTCCTAAGAAGTATCGACCATAAGCCTTTCTGTTTTCCATAAAATAGATCACTTCCCTCTCTTTTCCTCTGTCTTTGATCCTTTTTGTTTTCCTGAGCCCTCAACCAGTCATTCAAGTATTCTACACAGGTCGTAGTCATGAGCACCAAGCGCAACACTTTAAGTTTTTTTATGTGGATGCAAATCAAGCGAGCAAGCAAGATCAACTTTCAATGATAGAGATCTTCGAGCAGATCAGATCGACAACTGTTGGGTGATCAGGATCATACAGTTGCATGAAGTATAATGTCAGAGGTCCAAAATCGTGAGGTTCATCCTAGCCGTTGGTGTTGAGAAGGACAGGTGGCGCAGGATCATCTTGTCATGATTTTGCGAGTCGAGAAAGTAGGAGGGTAGAGTCTTGAAGACTCGCAAAACGTGAAGCCCCGAAATGATGATATCATGTAGGCCATCTGATCAAAGCGGATGTGTGGCACCTGATCTGAATGTCACGATTTCACGACTCAAAGGTTCGAGCATAAAACACAACACGATTTCGTGAAACGTGAAATCGCGATGCGTCTGGGAATTAGGCTCATGGTCATCACCCAGGGTCATAGGAAAGCATGGCTAGATGAAAGGTGTTATTACTGAAATTTCATTCGAAAATGGTTACAGAAATCCAATATCTTCGAAACACCCATTAGTTCACTCATGGACCAAAAAATGCATTTCCAAAAGGTCCAAAACTATACAACCAGTTATAAAATCAACATGCACTAAGACTACACAGGGAGCGCGTGCACATGCAGCATCCAGAAATCTAAGAAAAGAGCACATGCGCACGATGCATGACTGTGGACGCAAAAAACCTTGCACCCCTCAGAACGACACATTTATGATATTGGTCGGCCTTCCACCCACTTCTGGTTTAGCTTCCAAGTCGATTTGACACCCAAATCTCGGTTGAATCCAACTGGGGGGATGTTCAAAGACCTAAAGGTGCCCTAAAGGGCCCCTTGTTCACACTAAGAACTGGTTGCATAATACCTCAAATATGTGCTATAAAAGGAGGCCATGGGTGCACTATTTTTCCAAGGAATTCATTTGTATTGTTATTCTGCTTATATTCTCTTGGAGAATCCTCTTTTCTCATCAAGAGTATACAAGCACCATTTCATTTATCCATTCATATCACCTCTTGAGTGAATGTGCTTTGGATTCTCTTCACCATTTCATTCTAGTTTGTTACTTGTAAGAAGAGCTTAAAATTTGGGGGTCCAAGAGCCCTCCCTTGGAGGAAGAGGGGACCCATATATCTCCCTTTCTCTTTGGTGTTTTCCCACTAACACAATTCTATCCATTGGTGGCATGAGTGTTGTTTATTTTTTATTTTAATGATCTTATGCACTCTAGTTTAGTTACTTCTATTGTTCTTAGCTTAGTTATTTGTTTATTCTTTATGCTTGATCTTTCTAGCTCTTTCTTTCACTGCTGTCTTGCCTAGCTAACCCAACTGGGCTTATAAGCATCCTTATTTTGCTCATCTAGGTGACAAAAGGGGTGCAACAGATTGGCGACTCCACTGGGGAATGGTATCAATTTCCTCCCCCATTTGGGCTATTTTATCTCTTCTTTTTGTTTATTTAACTTGCGGGAACCATAACCGGCCCAGGCTGACCTACAAAAAGCCAAATTCAAAGCTGAGCTAAAATAATTTCATCTGAAATTCTCTTCACGGCCGTGTAACATAAGTGCGCGGGTTTTTTGACCCACAGGTGTGTCTTCAATGCACATGCGACCAACCCACTATTCTACTCAACACATTTTACGCACCTGTGCCAAAGGGTCATTTTTTTGATTGCGCATCGGTGCCACATGCACCTTTGTCTACTTTGTGACCCATGCATCTGCTCAGAAATTCACACATTGTAAGGGTTTTTGTGAATTTGGGAGGGCCCATAGCCTCCTTAAGCTTGATTCTATGCAAATTGTAATGTGCACCACACTTAGATTCCCTCTCCACATGAATGGATAGTCAAAACATAGGCACTTAGGGGGTTAAAATCATTATTTTTCCTTTTTTTTGCTTTCATTTTTTCACATGGATGGCTCGCTTTGATTAAATTTTAAGTTGGAATCATTCTAAACCACATATAAAACTTACATTAGGACCAGAAATTGGATATCAATCATTGAGTATGCTCTTCTCTTGTGCCCCAAAGCGATCTTGAGAATCAGAAAGAGATTGAGGGAAAATTTCATCTCCCTTAAAAAGACAAAATCTTTAGGAGAGGACAACAGCCCCCTCGAGACTCCTCTTAGTTTATTTTTCAAACATATCTTAAGATTGTAACGGGCCCATACATGCCCACATGCTACAAAGATAACATATTATTGAAATTTACTTTCTTAGATTAAATCACTAGGGAAGTTTAAAGGTTTTGTAACGGGCCCATACATGCCCACATGTGCACAATCTAGGATAGTTTTGAAGCTTTCTTAGATTAAATCACACTAGGGAGTTAAAGGATTAGTAAGGACCCACATGTCCACATGATAGTTTCCTAGGGACTTTAAAATTCCGCAATGTTGTACCAATGGAATTTAGTTAATTAGGTAATCAAGACCTGTAAGGACCACATGAAGTCCACATGTAGCAAGGTGACACCTAATTTATTAAAAAAACATTTTTGGCACACTTTCACTTGTTCACACACAAAGTCACTACTCACTCACATAGTTTTCATCTCAAAACGTGGAGGTTGAATTAAGTTTCCTCCAAACGGATTCCAAAACACCCCACCCTTTTCTTGACAAAAATATCCACTCCCACTTAATTTCAACAAGATTGGCTCACACCCCCAATCTTTCAAACAACCACATCTAAATTTTTTCTAAAAACTCACTAAGTTTCCCCCACAGGAGATGCCAGAAGAAATTTTTTATTCTAGGTAGGATCTCAGGGATAGGCATCCAAATAACTTCCTGTTATCTGGTTCTCACATCTTCAAACAATAGAAGTTGTCAAATAGGGAACTTTAAAATCCTCCAAGTCAAGTGTTCCTAACACCATAAGTTAGGGAGATACCCGTGAAGGGTCGAAGGACGAGGTCCGATTGTTCTGTGTGTCCCCCCTTGAGGCACCCACCTCTTGGATGGGATCCAACACATGACCCATTTCTTAGGCCGAAAATCTAAACACCGCACTTTGACCGAGGTACCTAGTGACCAAGTTTTAGGACATCTACCCAGGTGGCAATTGTGGGCTGCAATTGCACCTTGATCAGATTTTGTGTGGCTATTGGGAAATATTGCCAGCTCTTTCGAGATATGCACTCTCTACCCCTCATTATAACTGATTACTTCATCCTTTACTAGTTCCTCTTTCAGTGGCTTCAGACCCCACTATTGAGTGCTATTGGAAGGTCCAGTGTTATTTGAGAGGAAGGACGTTACATCTTTTAGGACATGAGCATTTGTTTTTATTTGTTCTACCATGTGGAAAAAAACCACCAACCCACATATATACTTCTACATCAATTGATTTATGTATGATGCTCTTGTGATTACATGCAATTGTGAAATATATTGTGAAGGTTGAAAATTTTTAAAAATCTCTTGTTCATTTATCTTTTCTCATCACCATTCGCACACATCCACTTTGCTAGTCGGACATCATAGGGGACGCACAGAATCCATGTCATTCCAAATGCTTTCTAAATATCCCTTCCATTCTAGGGGGAGTTCCTAGTCTTTCCAACTCATAGGCGCCACCTTCTCACACCCATGTGAGTGCTACTATCTTAGGGTCTTCTTAGGAATGATAGAGGGGGCTCCGCAAAGGCCAAAAGTGCCCGCGAAGGTGTCAGGAAAGGATCTGCGTGGTTTCGAGGTGCTGGGATCGATTGGAAGAAATCATGAGGATTACCATGAACATTCATCGATGTCAGACTTCCCTCTCGATCCCAATGAAAGTAGTTAATGGAAATGGGGGAGGTTGTTGAAACCTCGTCTCACCCCATAAATGGAAAACATAGAAATATGATCGTGTAGGCAGACTGTCAGCCGAAATTTCCCCTGTCAATAGATTCTCCTACAATGCCCATACTAATATGATATCATGTGTGATAGAATAATGCAAGTGTAGACTGACAGAAGAATATGCACACGCAAAGTTTTGAATGTAGTAGCCAGGTCACATCTCTCATGGTGGCGGTTTTTTTTGAGTATAAATACTCGGTTTTGATATTTTCTTAAGGTCCATGGTTGAGCTAAGTTCCCATATTGTAATGTTTTAATGAAGCTCTGGTTCTCTGGTTATGTAACCCGATTTGAGACTTCTTGTTTAATGAAAGTCGGCTTCTATTTCCATCTTATTTATGTCTGATACTGAATGTTCATGATCGAAGGATTCACATGGAGTGTGGTGACTGTGTTGTAATGAATGTTTGATTACAGTGCAGTTATATCACTTTTAGTTTCTCGAAACTTTGAATTCAAGAGGATCTTGTTTTCATAGTTTTTCCTCCTTAGGCTGCTGGAAGACCTGATGTCCAGAGAAAACCTTTACATATTCTCCTCAATTTCTTCCTCCTACTCACCTTTACTACAACTTATTGGTTGAATTTAATCAAGACCTCATTCACTCGTGCATATTGCCCCAGTTTTTTGAGTTAAAATGATATTCTCTGGAGTCTGCCCCATTTGATGTCTTTAAATCCATTAACCGTGACATAAAAATGATGGGTACTAGGCTTACCTCTGCCGCAATCCAGAGGTGACTTCTAGTGCTAACATTTTCAGTGCTGTTGTCGGGGACAAATTGAATATTTTCCTTGGATTGAACGACAAAGATTACTAGTTCTGAAGGTGCATCAAAACTTAGTACATCAAGATTGCAACTGTGCACCTGGCGACTCCATTGACGTGAATCCACTGGAGACTCCACTGTTTTAGTTGTTTCTTCTAGAGGAAAACACACGTGGTCTACTCCACAACTGCCTCTAGAAACACCTGAAGCTAACCCAGAGAAAATTATCAGAAAGGTAAGGGCCCATCACGAAATTAATTCTACTGTTGCACCAGGTATTTCTGATGATTTTCATTATCCCCTTGTAGAAACTCCGATATCTGCTTCTCGTTTTCCTATTATACGGTCTGATGGATTTTCCCTAAGTTTAAAGTTTGGGAGTGTTCCTGTTTAGTTTTCTCCTCCTAGTTTTGGATTGAAAGGAGAAATATTTGTCACTCCTATTTCCCCTGAGGTTGTACCTTGGTCTAGACCCCAGACCTTGGAAGATTTCCCCACTCCAGGTTTTATTACTCCTCCTCCTGTTAGAGTTTTTGATTTTGAGGAAATGGAAACCTATGTTCCCTAAAGTCTTGTAGCCTTTTCTCCAAACCCTCTACTATTTTCCTTTCCTCTTGGAAGCTCAGTTCCAATATCTCCTATTAGAACCCCTTAACCTTATAGTTCTCCTCCACCTATCATTCCTATGGCATTAGCTAATCCCCTTAGAAATATAATGGACGCTATAGTAGCTCACAGATATGCCCATCTCGTTTTTCCTCAGCCTCTTAATTCCCTCCCAGCCGGTGGCTACCTTAAGAAGCCGCCTAAGTTTATGAGGGAGGGAGATATTACTGCAGAAGAGTACCTTACAACTTTCTATAGCTATGCTGATAACTATGTCATAGTAGACGAAGATGTATGGATGAGGATTTTTGTCCACAGTCTTGATGGAGAAGCCAAAAAGTGGTTCAGGGTCCTCGCTCCTCGATCCATTACTGGGATTGAAGTTTTAGATGATGTCTTCTTGAGACAATGGGGGGATAAAAATGAATTCATGTATTATATCACAATGTTCGGGTCCCTAAAGAGAAAAGATGGAGAGTCTATCTCTGACTTCTCCAAAATATTCAACAAAATGTACAATAAGATCCCTGCTAAGATAAAGCCTACAGAAGCCTCTAACAAAATTACCTATGCTAGTGCTTTTGACCCTGACTTCTGCCTCTTGTTAAGAGAGAGAGAGAAGAGATACCTCCTTGGCTCATATGCAAGATGAAACCCTGGAAGTAGAGTTTAACATATTGGCAATTGACAGACTCAAAAATAAGGCTGAGAGAGATAGAGGAAGGGGAAGAGGTGAAGCCTCAACCTCCAGTTCCTATGCCTCCCCCCCTTAAATGGACAAAGTAACCAAGTTACTAAAATCACTTTCAGCCAGAATGGAAAGGTTGGAATTAGAGGGGAAGCAAACATACAAAAATGTTGATAACAAAGGCAACTTCAAGAAGTCGAGCAACATTGCTCCTCAAATTATACAAAGAGAACCTTGGAACAGAGATAGGGATGATCCGAAAATTCAGACCCCTCTTCAAAACAACCTTGTTGCAGATGGTGATGGAGAGGAAGAAGACCTTGGCCCATAAATCCACTATCTTTAAGACACATCTTCTTCTCCTCACTTAACTCAATCAACATACGAGGAATCTCTCATGGATATCCAATTAAACGAGCTAAGCAGGGGGGATAATTCCAGCGACATCCCAAACAAATACAACCTTAGGTATAATAATAAAGAAGGGAAGTCTGACATCCCTAATCATCCTTATAGAGAAGAGAAGTTTGTTAAATATGCAACAAACAAAAGCAAGGAAAATAAATCCCATAATCCCTCAACAGTAGCCAAAAGTCTTGTCCCAGAAGTGAGATAATTTTTGAAACCACCTTCCTCGTTTAGCTTTGAGCACGAAATTAAAAAAATTAGGATCCTTGTGCCCCTTTCAGAGCTAGTCAAGCATGCAGATTTAAATAAATCACTCTCTAAGCTGTTGCAGTTTGAGCCATCTTGCCATCCTATAGATTCAGTAAATCTCCAAGATGAAAAGCCAACAAACATCTTAGGTCCTATGGTAGAAGACAGATATGATTCATCCCCTCCCTTATATACATCCCTAAACATACATGATAAGGTGTTGCATAACTATTTGATGGATTCAAGGGCCTCTCATAATCTCATGCCCAAAAATGTCATGGAAGAACTAGGAATAGAAATCACAAAAGCATACCATGACTTGTATTCCTTTGATTCCAGGAAAGTGAAATGTCTTGGGGTCATCAAAGATCTGGTTATGACGTTATTCCAGTTTCCCATGAAAAGTGTGGTCATGGATATCATGGTAGTTGATGTTCCTCCCAAGTTTTTCATGATTTTGTCAAGATATTGAATAAAAAGTCTTGGAGGAACATTGCAGATGGACCTCACATATGCTACCATTCCTATATTTGGGGGGGGAACATAGAATACTGTATAGAGAATCTCAATTGGCCTATATCATTAGTGATGACGCAGACCCCACCAATCATCCCATTTTTTCCCTTGATTATGATTTGGGATCCATCTTGTTACAACTCACTGATGCTCCCGAAACCTCTCTTGAAATCAGAAAGAAGTCCCTTACCTTTTGTGAATATTCTCCTCTGATTACCTCTGTGTGGAAAATGTTCTTCGATGGAGCCTCTTCTAGAGAAGGTGCTGGAGTTGGAGTGGTCCTTGTTTCTCCTTTTCAAGAAATTGTATCTCTGTCATTCAAGTTAGAATTTTAAACTACCAATAATGTGGCAGAATATGAAGCTCTTATTTTTGGTTTGAGGGCTGCAAAAGACATGGGAATTGAAGAGATATCAGTGTTTGAGGATGCTGAGTTGATTGTCCAACAAATCAGAAATATTTATCAGGCCAAACACCCTCGACCGAGATCGATTAGAAATGATGGGTGGGATCTGGTTGACAGTTTTTTCTCGGCTTTCAACATTTCATTTATTCCAAGAGAAAAGAATACCATGGATGACTCTTTGGCTATATCAACAAGCAATTTCAGAGTCCCTCTACCACCTAAACTCAGGTATGATGTAGAAGTTAAATATAGACCCTCTATACCTGATAATGTCAAACATTGGAAAGTGTTTGAGGATGATCTTGAGATCAAAATATTCCTGGAGACTGTTGAGGAGTTTGCTACATTACACATTGATCAAGATCCCAATTCTTAAATAAATCCTCATGCTAATGTTTTTCTGAAAAAAATTGCTAACCATCATATCATTCAGTGGCCTAACAATCACATCCCAAAGGGACTAGTTCCTTTGGAAAGAATATTTGATAGAAATGATGTGGCAGTAAAGGGTAAAGTTTCAAACGATGATCCTGATGTAGCTGAATGCAATATTGGTACAGAGAGGGATCCTAAATTTGTCAAGTTGTAAAGAAGTATGTCAAAGGAACAAAAGACTGAGTATGATGAGTTGTTAAAGGAATTTGCTGATGTGTTTTCTTGGACCTATGAAGACCTTAGAACATATGAAACAATTTTCATTGAGCATAAGATCCCACTAAAGGAGGAGGCCAAACCATTCAGGCAGAAATTAAGACAAATAAATCCTATGTTGTTGCCTATTATGGAGAAAGAGGTAAAGAAGCCATTGGACGCCAAAATCATTGTCCCTTTGAGATATTCTGAGTTGGTGGCTAACCTGGTCCCAATAAGGAAAAAGAATGGAGAAATCAGATTGTGTGTCGATTTTAGGAACTTGAACAGAAGCTACGAGAAGGACAATTATCTATTTCCAAAGATGGAACACATATTGCAAAGGGTGACAGGTGCATCCAGAATGTCCATGATTGATGGATTTCCTGTCTACAATCAGATCTTTGTCATGTCTGAAGACAGAGAAAAGACAACCATCACCACTCCTTGGGGTACATTCATGTATGCTAAGATGCCCTTCAGATTGATAAACATAGGGGCAACTTTTCAACGAGATATGGACATCACCTTCATTGGAGAAAAGGATAAATTTTTGGTCATCTATCTGGATGACATTATAGTCTTCTCCAGATATGATAAAGACCATTGCTATCATTTGAGAAAAGGTCTTCTTGAAATGCAGAAAATTCGGTCTCTCCCTGAATCCAAAAAAGTCTCTATTTTCCATGAAAGAGGGGAAATTATTGGGGGGCATAGTATCAGCTGAGGGGGTCAGAATTGATTCAAGCAGAGTAGGAGCCATTCAAACCTTGTTGCTTCCCAGATCCAAGAAGGAAGTCCAGTCTTTCCTGGGAAAAATAAATTTTCTGAGAAGGTTTGTTTCAAATTTTGTTGAATTGGTAAAACATATTACAACCATGGTCAGGAAGGGGAATGAAGTAAAATGGACTGCTGATCCCAGAGAATCCTTCAACCAAATAATAAAATCATTGACTGAGGAACCTGTGCTAATCAGTCCTAATTATTCCAAGGTTTTTCTGATTTTTTCCTTTGCTTCATTTGATACAGTGGCAACTATTTTACTACAAAAGAATGATGCAGGGTTAGAGCATCCTATTTCCTTTTTCAACAGAGAACTAAGAGATGTGGAGGTCAGATATGACATCATGGAAAAACACGCCTATGCTTTGGTGAAATCCCTCAAAGATTTTAGGGTCTATGTTCTACATTAAAAAATCATTACATATGTTCCTTCAACTTCTATGAAGGATATTCTCATTCAGCCTGACTTAGATGGAATAAGGAGCAAGTGGATTTCCAAAATCATTGAATTCGAGTTGGAAATAAAGCCCACCAAATTAGTTAAAGGCCAAGGTTTAGCCAAGATATTGGCTGAATCTAATTGTAAATATTTGGGAGTTAACTTCATCAACACTTGCTCGGAAAATTGACAAGCTGAGTTTTCTGATAAAGGTTCTCAGGACAACCCTCCATTGGAAGAATGCGCCTGGTACAAAGACATTGTATATTTCCTGCAAGAGTTAAATCCCCTTGATAGTATGGGAAAAAGAAAGGCAAGATCTTTAAAGATCAAATAAATTATATATTGTCGTATTGACCAGGTCTTGTATTGGAAAGAACCTTTGGGTGTTCTTCTGAGATGTTTAGACCCACAGGAGGCCCACAAGATTATGTTTGATTTTCATGACAACTTGTGTGGGGGACATCATTTTAGGAGAACCACAACCTACAATATTCTCAGGGATGGGTACTTATGACCTACTCTATTCACTGATGTCTGTGCAAAAATCAAGGCTTGTATCAAATGTCAAAAATTTGTTGGGAAGCAACAACTTAAGTCTCTTCCATTGAAGCACATTGTAGCTTCAGGACCCTTTCAGCAGTGGGACCTAGAATTTATTAGGGAGATTCATCCTCCTTCGAGTGGTCAGCATAGGTGGATCTTGATTACCACCAATTACTTCACCAAATGGATAGAAGCTATCCCCACAAGGAGTGCTTCTCACAAAGTAATCATTGGTTTTCTTGAAGATATTATAGCAAGGTTTGGTTGTTCGAAAAGGATTGTCACTGATAATTCTTCATCCTTCAAGGCCGAGCCATTAATCCAGTTTTGTGAGTAGTTTGGAATTTCATTGATTCACTCAATGCCTTACTAACTAAAAGGGAATGGACTGGTAGAGTCTTCTAACAAGAGCCTCATAAAAATTATCAAAAGACTGCTAGAAGACAACAAGAAGGCATGGGATTCAAATATCAAGTTTTCTCTGTGGGATGATAGAGTGACAATGAAGAGGTCTCTTGGCACCTCTCCTTTTCAACTTGTGTATGGAGTTGAGGCCATCTTTCCTTTTCAGCTCGCCTTGCCATTGGAAAAATTCTTCCAAGACTACCAGGGAGAACCTGATGACATGGTCAGGAGAATATTACAACTGAAAGAAGTGTAGGAAACTAGAGAGAAGCTACTAGACAGGGAACATGACGATCAATAGAAGATCAAGTAGTCATTTGACAAGAAAATAAGTAAGGATGATTTCCAGTTGGGGGATCTAGTACTCAAATGGGATGCACCCAGACAAGACAAGGGAAAGCATGGTAAATTTGAAGCCCTTTGGATTGGACCCTTCAAAATTTTTGGGACACTTTCAAATAATACTTACAGGTTGTAGAATTTGGAGGATGACGAAGTTTTTAGTGGCCCTGTGAATGGGCACTTCCTGAATTTTTTTTTATTTAGAGCCGCAGTCAGTGTCCCACCATTGTAAATACCATTCCTATTTTATGTTTAATTTGTTTTTAGTAGGAGACTCCATAACCGAAAGCAAAGGCACTGGAGCTCCTTATTCTTGGCAGCTCACAAGGATTATGCCATCCCCTGTGGAGAAAAGTGTTATCACATAAAATTGTCAAAGTATTATGGGTTGGTGGTTTCTAACTTAGTCTGGAATTTTTTCCTGTCTCTCCTCCTTTCACACATCCAATCGTTAGTCTTCCTCTTGGCTACTAATTTTTATTCTATTGGCCTCCATTCATTTGGTCGACCTGTTTTTCCTTGTCGACTTGCCTGAGAATTATCGACCCTAAGCCTCTCTGTTTACTCTGAGGTAGATCGCCTCTCTCTTTACCTCTGTCACAGATCCTTTTGCTTTCCTGAGCCTTCAACTAGTCACCCAGGTATTTGTTTACACAGGCCGCAGTTGTGAGAACAAATCACAACACTTGGAGTGGTCTGATGTGGAGTCAAATCAAGCGAGTGAGATAGATCAGCTTTCAACGATAGAGATCCATCATGCTATTGGGACCATAAGGTTACATGAAGTTTAGTGTCTGACAGAGGTCCGAAATCATGAGTTCAATCTTATCTATCCATTTTAGAAGGACACATGGCACAGGATCAGTATGGAGAAAGTCGTTTTGGGAAATCTCAAGTGAGAGGTCCCAATATCTTGAGTCCCAAAATTCCTATGGCCCAAGGTACCAAAATGTTGATAGCCGAGGTCCCAAGGGTCCGAGATCCTGAAATGCCAATATTCATCTGGGCCATCCGATCAAAGGGGACGCGTGGCACATGATCCAAGAGATTGTGATTTCGTGACTCAGAGGTTTGAGCATGGAGCACAACGTGAGTTCACGAAATGAGAAATCGTGACGCGCCTGAGAGTTGGGCCCACGATCACAACATGTGGTCATATGGAAGCAGGGTCATAAAGAAAGGGAAAACACTTATCTAGCAGTGGGTGGCTAAGATTGTTCAAGGAAATGATCGTGGCTGTCAAGATAAAAGAAAATCCAGCCATCGATCTAGATGGGTCATTTCACAGGATCGAACATCAGGATATTTGAAGTCAAGGGGAGTGAAGACTCCCGACAGGTGGAATCTAAAATTTTCATGTGGGGATGTGTAAGATCATGGTCCGAGGTTGCGTGGAACGATAGAGGGGGTTGTGCCAAAGGAAGAAAATGCCCACAAAGGTCTCAGGAAAGGATCTGTGTGGTTTCGAGGCACTATGATCGATTGGAAGAAATCGTGAGGATCGTCGGGAACATTCATGGATGTCAGAATTCCCTCCTGATCCCAATGAAAGTAGTTAATGGAAACAGGGGAGGTTTTTGAAACTGCGTCTCACCCCATAAATGGAAAACATGGAAAGACGGCCGTGTAGGCAGTCTATCATCCAAAAGTTCCCTTGTCAACAGATTCTCCTTCAACGCCCATACCGATATGAGATCGCGTTTGATAGAAGAATGCAAGTGTAGACTGACAGAAGAAGATGCAGACTCAAAGTTTTGAATGTAGTAGCCAGACGACATCTCTCATGGTAGAGATTTTTTCTGAGTATAAATAATTGGTTTTGATATTTTTTTAAGGTCGATGGTTGAGCTAAGCTCCCACATTCTAATGTTTTAATGAAGCTCTGGTTCTCTAGTTATGTAACCCGATTTGAGACTTCTTGTTTAATGAAAGTCAACTTCTATTTACATCTTATTTGCATCTAATAATGAATGTTCATGATCAAAGGATTCACATGGATTGTGGTGACTGTGTTGTAATGAATGTTTGATTATAGTGCAGTTATAGCGCTTTCAGTTTCTTGAAACTTCAAATTCAAGAGGATCTTGTTTTCAGAGTTTTTCCTCCTTAGGTTGATGGAAGACCTGATGTCCAGAGAAGACCTTTACATCTTCTACTCAATTTCTTCCTCCTACTCACCTTTACTACAAATTCCTGGCTGAAGTTAATCAAGAACTCATTCTCTTGTGCATACTGACCCATTTTTCTGAGTTAAAATGATATTCTCTGGAGTCTGCCCCATTTGACCTCTTTAAATCCATTAACTGTGACATAAAATTGATGGGTACTGGGATTAACTCTGTCGCAATCCAGAGGTGACTTCTAGTGCTAACACCATCATATTGAGGATGATAGGATGAGCTATGAGCCAATTGAGTACCCAAACAAGAAAATAATTCTGTCCAAAAATGTCCAGTGAAGATGGGATCTCTGTCACTTACAATAATCTTTGGGCTTCCATGTAGCTTTTGAACTGT